>JXSR01S010476.1:0-11542 GCA_000969725.1 Ophiothrix spiculata
ATCATATCAATACATATATGACATAAAACATTTACATCTGAGGATACTAGTGTATTTATCTAAATCTGACATTAATTTCTATATATGATCTTGCCAACATAATTCATGTCTTGATTTTTAACACTTAATTCTCACATTTTACAATACAGTGCATAAATTAGAGGCTGTCCTATTGATGGGAAATTTTGATATAATCATGGAGAAAAAAGTATTTTTAGCCTAGGGTCAACCCATAATATTTTGAAAAAAATTGTATGATTTTTGCAATAGGGCCAAAAAACATATTTCTGGAACCAAAAAATTTATTATATCAAATTTGAACAATTTTACTGTTAGAATCTAGAAACAAATGTCCACGGTTATGTTTCTCAAGTTTGAACTATATATAAACATGTTCTATTGATATATGTTAAAAATATTATAGTTAGAAAAGTAGCAGGAATAATTTAGGCCAATCCCTTTAATTTGTGATTCTCCGTAAAATTAGGGAACATTTTAGAAGTTATTACAATTACAACTTAACTGAGAATGCTCCTTTAAAAAAGATAAGATGCCTCATGACGGGGCGCTGTATTATGAAATGTGAGAATCCAAATAGATATGTAACCATGCTGTTTACAAACAATTGTTATGTAAATGATTACATGTATCCCCCCATCCCCTGCATAATTTCTCGCCTAAAATCTTAAGTACTATACTTTACTATACACATGTCACTATTTTCTTAACTAGTAAAAATAGTTCCCTTTTGATTTATAAATACTACAGTTTTGACCACCCTGTATGGCATGTATATGATTACAAAAGATTTCAGTTCAATAGGCCTATATTGACACTCTATAATGTCCCTCCCTCCATTCCCCCAAGGCTGCATATCCATAGGCTATTCCCTTGTGGAGCGTGCCCTTCCATTATTTCCAATAAATAACATGCCACTTCCTTCTGCTTAGTGATCATATCAGTGGTCCTGCCAGCACCAAGAATGAACATGTTCATGTTAGGAAATACTGCCGTACACAAGACCAAGACCACTGATATCATCACTAATGTTCATTGCCTGTGTTGTGCGTTACAATTGGAAACAATGAAAGGGCCGGCACACTCCACAAGGGGATAGATAGCCTATGGATATGAGGCTTACAAAGTAGAATGTCTGAAATATGTGATGGGTCACCCCGAAAGGGGGGACTTTGCAGCTGATATCAATATTGATTTTATCATTTCATCTGTTACAGCATTTAAAATGACACCTTACTTGTTCAAATTGATCAAGGCGATCAAATTGAACAACAGAAAATTTGCTGGAAATTCTTATTATTTTTGGGTTTTTTTGCCTCCTATTTTCATCGGTTTCTCGAAAATTGTTCTGTCGCAAAGTCCCCCTATTCGGGGTGAGTCATCAAATATATATATCATATTTAGCAAATAAATTAGTTTTGATTGATATCAGATTTCAATTATAATGCAAAAAATCAAATGAATTTTTGCAGTTTATATTATAATCAACAAAATTGAATCAACATCAATTTTGCATTTCAAAAAAGCAAAAATATAACAATCACAAATTTTCAAGTTCATAAATTTACCCATATAAATTAAAATTGATATCTATTTATATTTTAAAAAAAATCCTGTTCTAATTAATTTTGCTTAAGTTGTTTAACTATTATATGTACTGTGAATTCTCTGCATCAACTATTCTGAATTGGAATTCTTGAGGGCATAAATTGTATACTGTTACAGAATTCGGAGGGGTGAATTTTCTTGAGTGGCACAAGTTGCACATAATTAAAAAAATACCCAATAGCATTTTTATTATTTTTTAAACAGAAATATGACCCATTTGGAAGTCATAAAATTGCTGGTCATTACATATGACCAGATTAAATTATCACATGACATGACATATGGTCAAATAGCCACATGATCAAACTGTCACATGACACAAACAAGGTTTAGAATAATGTTAATTTATCAAATATGCTGTCATTACAACATGACTAAAAATGTCATGAACATCAATATAATCTACAGAAAATATTACATATAAAACATTATAGGACCTTAATTAGAATCACCAAGTGTGTGGTGAAAAAAGAAAATGTAAGTTATAGACCTGTTGCATTATTTCAACATACACTTGGTGATAGTACAAGATCCAAAATCTCATTTTCAAAATACATTTCACATACGTTTCCCTCGCCTTATGTTTATGCATATAATAAACACAATATTTATGAAATTGTTGCTTTATAAAAGCATTTTTGCTTAGAACTGACTATACATGTAGAGATATTTTTACATCGAGAAGACTGATTATTTAAGACACTTGTCTGATAGAATATTGAAATCTATAGGCAAAATATAAATTAATTGGACAATATTAACAAAAATCCAGAGTACAGGTTGCATTTATAAACAATGGGCCCTGCACCGTGGATTTCTGTTTACATTGTCCAATGATTTTTTGATTTGCCTATAGAGGTTCATATTCAAGGATTTTGGAACAAACAGTTGCAAATGTCATTGCATGCTGTTGAGAGATTTAAGTTTCAATCAGTGGTGAAACTGAATGGTTGTAATACTCAAAATCTCCCAACTTATGCAATACCATTTGATAACCTTATTTAGAGATGATTTTTTAAAGTTATTTAGGTAACAGACTTATTAAACATACTGCTACTGGTGCCTTATCCCCTGTTAGGTTAAAGCAATACATGGTCTGGGCTCGTATCGCGTAGGACTGCAAGCAGAGAGAGTTGCGAGCTTAAACCATTAATATTTTTGTAACTGTAATATATACGGACAAAAAGGGTTGTAAATTTACAGAACAAGTATACTTTAGGTTCCATCCAAAATTTTAAGATTATGGTTTAGAGTTAGGGTATGTTAAGGTCGGGTCATGGTTAGTGAGTTAGGGTTGGGTCATGGGTTAGAGAGTCAAGCTTTTGATGGGACCTAAAGTATATACTTTTTCCAAATTTACCAAATAGTAGACATGTATTTTAATTAAAAAAGCTTCAAAAGTGGCAATCATTTCTTTTCATTTTTAAAGACTTGCATTCAATTTTGTTTCCAAAAATTCTATTTTCAACTTTTCTAAGCTAGATTGAAAGATATACGCTTTTTCAATTGCCAATGCTATGGAGAGCTATGGAGCCCCGGGTATGGAGCTTGTGGTTTTCAAGGGATATGGGACAAATATGTAGATTTTTTGGTTTCAATTTCAATGCAATCATTTTGACATTAATCACATGTGGAATTAACACATCTTTTGATGATCCAATATTAATTGCACATGATCTCAATGATATCCCCTTTAACACTAAATCTTTTGGATATATTTTGCATTATCAGGGGTTGTATATACTGTTGTTGATTTTACGTTAGCATGATTGAACTATAAGTATCTAATTAATAGCCGTTTATTACAATAAGAACAATGCTGAAGTTGGTTTCTAAGTTTTGTAACACTACAATAATACCTTGGTCACATAACCTTGCGGCGAGGTTAAAATGTGTTTACGGCATCATACCGGTTAGAATTCAGCGGACACAAGCCAGTGACCAACCGGTGTCTGTGCAGAGACCAGACAGTGTCTGTAGCCGTAGAGACACCAGAAGCATGGCGCAAGAATTTAATTCCGAATTAAAACCTTGCGTTTTCTTCAGTTATGGTCACGTAACCACCGGTCGCCAACCGGGCATCGCAAGCATTCACCGGTGTCATAAATTGCAAATTTGTCTGTTGTGTCTAATATTATATACTGGCATGTTACCTACTACATCTGAACATTACCAACGTCTAAACACACACATAGATCACACACACATCTATGCAAATCTATTAGAGGATATCTAGTTGCATATAGATTGTCGTTGTGCTAAGATTTTTAGACTTAGGTTTCCTCATTGGTAAGAATTCTTGATTAGAAGTGCATCTATAATCCATAGGTTCTAATTTCACTATTCCATGCATGATTAGTTTTATAAGGTCATATGGTCGGCCCTAATTTGGTAAAACTATCTAACTTGAAATACAGAAATTTTAGAAAACCGGATTTGAAATTCAAAGTTAAACATAGGATGAATGTTAATTTCATGCTCTTAAATGTTGTTGACCATTTCCAGAAAAGATGTAGTTTGCTTATAGGGATTGTTCGGTATCATCAATGGATAGAACACCCTCAAATTATCAAAGAAAGTCTGTTACCTTAAAATTGTCAAAAATTGAGTTAGATAGTTTTACAAAAATCAGGGCCATCAGGTATCAACCCAAAGATGTTTACAAATGGGAACTGACACGTTGTATTTGGATTCATTGAAGCTGGTTGCGATCAAAATTGACTTTGAAGGAAAAGCGAGAGAGGCATAATAAAGGAATGATGGTTTCCGATCTTTTCCAATTAGACAATCTCTACCTTGCCAAAGGCTGGACATTGGTATTTTTTCTTACTAGCCAGTCGTTCGACAAGAAATTAACCTAACCAATTTAAATTTTTTAAAAACTGCATGATCATCACAGTCTAAAAACTCAACATTTGAAACAAATGGCCCAATTTGGGCCTTTATCACAAAATTTAGGAGAATCTGTGTGTTTTTTTCTTCAAAAAATTGCTTTATTTCTGTATAAGTTAAACTCACAAATTTGAGAAATTTGGAACATGATTGGTTCCTATTTTGATTTTTATTTATTAGTGACATTTAAAATTTCCTTAGATGAGATTTGTTTACTTAAAGTGGATTCAAAATATTCAAAAAAAGTTTACCCGCCATGTCGGGTAGGCAAGTTTTATTTTTTACCCGCCTGACATCAATGTTACCCGCCATTGGCTGCTGGGCGGGTGCTTATGTCCAGCCCTGACCTTGCCTAACTTTGCTTCAAGAAATTGACACCCATTTTCAGATTGTCGTTAATGTTTGTTACTTAACATTATGATGACGTCCAAAAATCAAAGTGCTAGCTAAATCACAACTTTATAAACATCTTTGGGATTAATAAGACTTAGTTCTAGATAGGCACTAAAAGTATGATTTTTTTATGGATGAACCCCCTCTTGAAAAAGTAAAAACATACCTGCAAATTGTATCGTTATTATGTGCAAATTTCATGAATATTTCATAGTTAACTTATGACATAATTAAGAAAAGTAGTCATTATTGATTAAAATGGGCAATGAAATTCACACATCCTCTACACGAAGACACAGCTATATTAATCAAACTCGTTCAGTATGCACATTGTCAATATGTTGTTGACATTCAATGTCCACACTGAGTGAGTATTTGTTTGACTTCTGAAAGACTTTTAGCCTGTTTATACTCGTCACCCATCAACCATCAACTGTATTTTGTTCCCCACCAAATTGGTGGATGATCCATCAACCGACCTGTTTCTACTGCAATAAAATGGTGAATATTCTTGTGCCCAATAATTTCCAGTTAACCATATTTTTGAATCATTTTGCTCGTTTTTATTTTCCCGTACATTGATATTTTAACATGCTTAACACACATTATTTTTAGCAATATATTTATTTTCGTGCTAGAGAAATTGAGCGCAAATTGTGTGAAAATAAATATAAAACACAAATTTGGTTTCACCATCAACCACCACAAAAAAGGTGGGTGATGATCAACCGTCAACCGACTTGTTTTTACTAACACTTACCTCGTACTTTTGTCACGATCACCCATCAATCAACCCTGAGTAGAAACAGGCTAATAGATATATCAGTAGTTCTCAAGGATGTATGAATTTCATGTAAATCTCCAAAGTAAAACACAGTATTGAGTTATTGTTTGACATGACCAAAAATCATTTCATTTTGAACCCTAAAACAATGTCAGGAAATGAAGTGATCTTTTATATTTGTTGTGCATATCTCTTCTTCCTTATTTGCATAAACTGTATGTGATTGTCCTCCACAAACCTGTAAAGACTTAAGTCACTCTTTGTCATTTTTTTTTCTTCTTCTTCCAAATAAAGTGCAACCCCAATAGTTTGGGGATTACCACACTGTGTATTTTGTTTTTTTACTTATTTTGAATTTTGTTTTATTACACACTCAAATATGTAGAACATATCTTTAGCTTTTGATAAATGTTTCAAGCTTATGAAAACTAGAAGAGGAGTTGCCATTCTTCAAAGTGTGAACTATCAAAATGAAAATATGAAACCAAGAAAAAAATTTATACACTTTCCTATGGACTCAAAGTCCATTTAACTAACTAGATATTGTCAAATTCCAAATATTTTGGTTATCTGCCCTACAAAGTAAAAGCACAGTATGTGCATTAATAAAGCATAGCAGATACTTCCATTAGAAGTAAAATTTCACTTCCAATTCATCCCAATGCAAAAGAGTCGTATGTACATATATTTGATATAGTAGATACAAGTTTTAGTTATGCAAGAGAAAATTGATCGTCTGCTCACTTGTGCAGGATTTCTTCAAGGGAAAAGGAAGTAGCTTGCATTGTATCTGCAATACACATACTGCATTTTTACATTGTAGGGCAGATATGGACTACAGCTGATATTTTGCAAGGAATTGAAACCAAATATGTGACCCGTCATATCGAAAGGTACCTTAAGGGTCCCAAAAATGAAAATTGATTTTTTGGTCTCATCTGAAAGGTTATATTTTAAGCTTTAAAATGACACCTTGCTTTTGGTTATTGGATGTTGGATTGCAGAGTTACATCCAAATTGGTAAAAGGCATCGGGTTGATTCAGAAAACTGTAGTACTGAGAAAATCGAGTTTGAAATTTCTGAACTGGTGAAACTTGAATGGAGAAAGGATTTTTATCTTATTTTTAAAACATTTATGTTATGTTTTACATGTTGGAACCTGATTAATATGATAGAATACACTTCAAAGGTAACGTTTCTGATGAAATTAGAAATTCGACCTTGGACGTAATTTTTGGCTATACCCAGCTTCAATGGCCTGTATCTCGTAATTTACTATGCCGGTATTAAGGTACCTTTCGATATGACAGGTCACATATACACATTTCAAATCCGTAAAAATATTGATTTTGTCAGAATACAATATACAAAGTATCTCAGAATGAAAAATATTGACTTTACAGGTTTGTGGTGAATGGTTAGAAAGATACACTCTCCTCCTGGACCCTCATCATTGCATTTTACTTTGGAGATAGCCAAGGCCCAACACAATTTACATCTCAATGGGTTAATAAGTAAGCCACACTCAATTTGCATAATTTTGTTCTGATCGGTAAGTTTGCATGAATTAGCACATAACGATCTTGGAGCAAAAACAGGTATGTTTGTGATTTTCAAGAGGGGGGCCACCCAAGATATATCTGTACCATAGAGAGTAACTCATTATTTAACCTATTGAGATGATGTACTTATAATTCTAAAATCATTGCGAATGACTCACATTGCAGCCATGACATGCTTTCACCATGATCATTTTAGTATGAATGAAAAAGGCTACACATTTACTGTAATGTCACCCAAAGGCTCAAAATGAAGTTTGCTTATAAAGTCAAAATCATTGGTTCCTTAAAACTGCTTTACAGAGTATAACACCAAAGATACAGCTAGCTAAGCAATATTGCCAATCAGTGCAGGTCTAGTCTGCGATTTGTTAAGGAGAAGTGGGTACAATTTCTGATTAAAGTTCCATGGTGAAATTTCAACTTCTCTCTCAACATAAGAGAATATGTAACCATTTTTGGGACACCTGGTTTAAACCAAACTATCTGCATGGAAATGATGCAAACTTGCATGTCTGCACTATTAGACATCTCATCTTTCTTTCATTCTTTCGTTATGTCGGTAGTACATATAAATGCATTTCACCAACATTGACGAACAACAATACAAACTAGACCTGAATTGAATTTTTGACCGAAACGATTCAGCAATTTAGCTGATCTTTGGCGATATCAAGCTGACATTTTACAAAAGCATTTGGAACCACAACATTTGATTTTGTGTCACATTAGGTTTTATAATAGTGTCAGTAATGGTGCATTTAGAGTTTTAGCTATCCATGATACTTACAGCATTGTTCAATTTTAAGCTCTTCTCATGCAGCTAGTGAAATGAAATTTGAAGCATGTAAGAAAGTCTCATGTTGGTAAACATAGTGTGATGCATAAACTCTAAAATGCACCATAAATAGGCAGATTGTGTCAATTTGTGTCACTTTTTCTTGCTACAATACCACCTCATAGTAAACATCTTTAAATCACTGTGTGCATGATAACAAAGGATCTTCAGGTGTACTGTAAACTTCATACTCAATTTCCATATTCCTCCTCTGTGAAGGTACAATCCATAGCAACAATCCCTCTAGTTACTCTGAAGTGCCACAGTCTACACAGTAATGGTTTACAAAAGCATACTGCATTTCACTCAGGTTTCAATATCTTTGTTTCTCTGTTAGTGGTATGATCCATGGTTGCAATGAGTGAAGTAACTCTGGAAGTATTTCCAAAGGCTCAACACAGTCCTAGATACTTACTAGTGTACTGTACTTCAATCAATTGATAAATTGTGTTAGTGGCATGATCCATGATAACAACCAATGAAGTAATACTCTAGAAAAACTACACAGTCCTCAGGCAGTTTAAGAGAACACACGGCACATTGCAGTGTAGAATCTGGTTGTGTACTTAAATCGGTAACAGAACAGAATATAATCTTGCTCACAAACCGACCAAGGGACTCTGGTATAATCATACATTGTATCTTTGGTTTCATTAAGCACTGTTAATTTCTGGGGTCTGCCACTGATTGTCACACTTTGGAAGATATGTCTCGATATCGGCTTCGATTGTCTTTATTGGCTTTGTTGTGTTTCTTGGAATGATGTCTTGATTCTTTAGTGTCTTTTTTATGGTTATAATGTCGATCTTTGTTTTGATGAGTTGAATGGCGATCAGATGAATGGCTCCTACTGGGCTTGCCATGCTTCTTCTGAAATCAAACAGGACAAAACAAGTTCAATTCTAAAAGAAAAGCTAAAAGATTTAAAGTCCATGATAGATATGATTGAAATTTGCCAGTAAAAATCAACATGACTCTCCTTTTTGCGTGCGAGTCATTTTAAAAATAGCATTTTGGGGAAAAATTAGAACAGGGGTCAATGGGAAATGTGGCAAAAGTGACATATTCAGTGTTGATTCCAAAACTTCCCATTGAAATATGGTGTCATTTTTTTCACAAAATTTGCGCAAAAGTATGTTCTTTCAATTAACAAAATAAAACGTGGGGTTACCGTCTTACCGACCTATTTTTTGAGAAAATGTGATAATTTTGGCTTTCAAAACACTATTCTGAATCCAATGTAGGCCGGGCTTTAATTTGTATTTATTTAATTGAGAATACAACTTCGAACTGTTTTTAAATTCTTGGTTACATGGTAATTATAGGACTAATATTGATTGTGATTTCAAGAAAGTGCAATAACATAGAGCTTGATTGACCATAGACTTGGAATATTGATTTCAAGTTGATTTTGAAAGTTGTATGATTCTGATATTACGTATAGTTACCTTCTTCAATGCAGAGCTTGACATGAAGATCTCTTCTATGAAGTTTGATGGAACCAGTCCTTTCTTACCATTGACCTACAAAATCGACAAATTGCAATTTTTTTCTTTACTATATACAAGAGACATCATTAATCACTCATCTTACTTATTTATGCAGGGGTCAGTTTAAATCTTGAACAACCCTCCTCAAGGCTCGATGCACTATCGGACTCGACATCGAAGCTTGAGGTTAATATTTTCTTTAACATATTGTGATGTCTTTTCTTTATGTTCATTTATTTAACTTCTGTGTGGCTTTACCTTATACAAATTAGGAAAGGTATGAAGCTTAGTAGAGTATTTCATGTATAATGGTGAAGTGATATCGAATAAATTTCATTGATTGTATTGATACAGTGTCAATTGTATGGTTAAGTAGCATACGTTGAACTTGACCATATGTGGCCCATCATATCTAAAGGTACCTTAAAGGGGCATACATTGGACAAGTTCAGCATCATCCCCAAACTTTTCTCCATTCATTTTGAGTTTTTTGCATCATTTAAAGGGTTAGCGGTAAAAATGACAGCATGCAAAGTTCAATCAATTTTTATTTTGGGACCCTTAAGGTACCTTTCGATATGACGGGGCACATATAGTTCAAAATTCTACAATCTCTGCAAATCCTAGATAAAAGTGCAGTGTTGCTTGTGCTTGTATTCTACAATATCCACAGTATTTACATTATAGCGATATACGCAAGTACAGAAAATGTCATAGAAATGCTTTGGCAGAGATTGATGTGATATAAAAATTGCTTAAAGAGCAAAACATGTTGAAGCCTGATGGTGGGGAAATGACAAATCCTGATAGTGGGGAAATATTCCCCCAAAAAGCTACTCCGTGAAAACAAACAAACTTCAATTAAGATCCCTTTGATTTCTGAGCAAGACTATAATTTTGCTAATTGTTAACATACAAATTGGGGACAAGTGACACATTCAGTAATCAGCTGGCAAAAAGAGAGTGAGCATTTTCAAGAATTGTAAAAACAAAAATAAAAAACGTATTCCACATTGCAATTTTCAGACCTGTTATAGGAATACACTTGTTTCTTGTTTGGCCTAACACCACAAACTTTGCTTGTTTACCATGTACGGTTATGAGTTATCCGTCATGCTAGCATGTTAATGCATAGCCTAGCTAGCTTTGAAAAGTGCATGCTTCTACCTAAATAATTCATTATTTCTTTAATCTACTATCTCAACAACTCAAAGTTGTCAAATTGCAATAGCCACTATGAGGACAACTAATTTGTTGCATTGGCTTAGTGCTTCCATCTTGAATTATATCAACTTGTCAATGTACTCAAAAAGACAATCAAATAGCTCACCTTGCCCTGATAGAAGCCATCAGCTCTCATCTTGCCATATACATGGATGATGTCGCCCTCTTCAAAAGACAACTCATAAGTTGGATAATCATTTGGTGAATGTTGGGCTGGTTTATAGGAATACACAGCCATGAACTGAAAGACAAAGAGATTGAGAAATCAATCAATTTACTGATCAAAGAAGTCGATTGAGAAGTTGATTCATAGACAATATTACAATAAGGAACAAGATACCAGGGGGTTACTATAGTTGTTGGATTTAATTTGTGAACTTGGTTTGTATAGCAAATACACAGTTATCTCTGATGTGAGTATACATTTTCAAGGTTTTTGGTTTGCAGCTACACTCTGAGTACGCATTCACGAAGTACAAAAATGTTAACAGGCATGTGACTCAAGCATGATTTGCAAAATCAGGTTGAACGTTTGGTATCTCTTCTTTACAAAGAAGAGAGGATATAGGAGGGCGTGTCATACCCCCTGCAAAATCTGCGTATCATTCACCAGTCTCTCTCTTTCGGTTCTTCATTGAGTACTGACAATGCCTCGGTACTGGCATTTGAATAGATTCACTGCCCCCCCCCCCCCCCCCCCACACCCTGAAGAAAATCAGCACACATTACTCACCA
>JXSR01S010476.1:56457-66968 GCA_000969725.1 Ophiothrix spiculata
CTGTCATGTCTACCTACCAGGGATGTCTTGTCTAGCTGAATCTGTAGCTTCACAATGGATTGGCCTGATGCCATCAAACTTGGGTCTTCTGTCATATCCAGGAGTCTAGCTTGTGCTTTCAGTTCTTGATACTCAAGGTGAGGAATAGTTACCTACAAAATAAGATAGAAATCGCAAGTAAGTTATAACCCTAACCAGATTTTATCCAACAAAATCCAACAAGCAAAAAATCAAGAAATTTGTGAGAATATGTCATAGTATAAATATATACATGGGGACATATGTGACACGATCCAGGGAAATGAGTCACATGTCGGAAATTTTCAATTTTGACGTTTTATTGTGCATTTAAAACTGCTATAAACTAAAGTCAATCATAATCCAAATTACATCATTATCATGCTTTAAGCTGTCCAATACATGATAATATCGGACGGTACGCATGATAATGACAAAATTGGATGATTTACGCCCAATATTTATTTGTCTCGCTATGAGTTTTAAAATATTGGGCTCGACTGCGTCTCGCCCAATATGTTTGCAACTTATAGCTCGACTAATAAATATGGGCTGAATCTATCCAATTTTTTATCATAATTGGTCGTTGGGTTCCAGAGTTACATTGATTTGTTGAATTTTAAAACAATTTAAAGCAAAAGAATGTTCTACCTATTTTCCCCTGTAACATATTTCCAACATTAATCATGTCACATATATGAGCACAACATATACTGTCTAAAAATTATGGTACTGATGGTAATAAATGATTAAATTGCGATTAAACTTTAGAATCCGATTGCTTATCTCTTTTTAAACATTTGAGATTTTAGTATCAAAAATGTTGCTTATGTTTTTTTTTGTAATTCACATGAAATTTTACAGCTGAAACATTTGTGGATACAGAAATGATAAAATGTTTCATTTAATGTGGTTACCATAATTAATCTAAACAGCAAAATTGCCCATAAAATCAAAATGGTCTGATCAATCTATCTGATATTTAAAACTTAAACTACTTCAGTGGTGATCATTTATTTGGGACTGAAAAAAACACTGATTGGGTCATTAATTTCATGCAGGTTTGCAACATTTGTACGATTTTTGGAAATTAGGAGCCAGTCACTTACAACAAGAAATGCTTAAAAAATTGTTTCGAGCTACACACAACTACATATGAGGATGAGGGGCCTCCCCTTACCCCCAAATATCTCAATCGATGGTTTTACATCAATTGATCTTAATGGGGTCAGTTTTTGACCATATGGAATCCATGGAAAATCTCTTCCCAGCTAAATTTAGAAAAATCAGACCAGCTGAAGTTTAGACATGATCTTACCATATGGTCTCGTTGGAGACTCTCCTCGATCTTCTTAAGCTTCGCTTCAGCAGCGACCTTGTCCTGCTTCAAATCTTCCATTTTGCTGCAAGCTTTCTGGAGTTCCTCTTGCAAGATGAAGAGTTCCTGTTCCAACTCAAGAATGCTAGGACTCTGTGAACAAATCACAGTTATAGACAGAAAACTGATATCATATATATAATTCACTATTAGCAGGAAAAGTCAGAACAAGCAAACAAACTTGTCATAATTGTTAACACACATACACACAAATTGTGTTTCTGATACAAAAGTACTTCAATAAACTGTCCCTGTCCCCTTCTGGAATGCCAATGACATACGTGTACCATAGTTGGTGCCTTAATTCCTCAGTCAGACATTGAAAACAAAAATGCAGGCTACTTGTTGCATTTAAAAGCGATATGGCCCTGCACTCTGTATATTTGCTTACACTGAAGAATTCTGACACCAACTTTAGCAAGACACTAGTAGCGTCAGACGCCAGTGAAGACGTCTCGCCCAAGGCACAAGCTATATGTTTTGCCTTGTATATCATGGGCATTACAAATATAATTTCCTACATTGCATCATAAGCTTATTCACTGTTGAAGGGTGTTGCCCGATTTAATAGCACCACTATCAAAATAATCACCACACAAATGTATAATGGGGCAAACTACACAGAGCGTAAATCCAGATGAATGCGCATCTCTCCGAGATCCAGATCTGAGATCCCCATCTCCGTAGACCAAGTACACATTATGCAGAGTGCTGTACAGCATCTGACGGACCATCTGACGCCCGTGTAGCCATGATCTACTGCAAAGCGGCTTATGGGGATGTACATTCATCTGAATTTGCACTTCCGTGTAGATTGCCCCTATATTGATATCATTGTCGAGATAAATGTAATTTGGTAACTGAGGAGTTACATTTAAGCACTTACATACTAAATTGAAGTTTTTTAAACCCCATTTTAGATAATAATGATTGACAGTGATAATTTTTGAAAGTCAAAAGAAAACAAAAAAATCTGATACATAACATACCTGTCACCTTCGCACTGAAATAATGTTTTCACTACTGGTATACCATGAGAAATCAAAGCCCAAGACCTAAGCTCTGGTATCTACATGTATACAGGGGAGGGGGTCTTACCCAATTGATAAAGGACAGTACAATATGATTGATATCATAATTTACTTGGAGTTTGTTTCCTATTTATTAATAATTAAAATAATTTACTTTTCTAGCAAAAAGGCTGCACAGCCTTTTTATCTCTGGTCAATATGCACATTTTTTTATCATTATTTGTAAATTTAAGTCCTTTTCTACAAGAAAGAAAGTGAGATAAATTTGAGCAATATACAGTACCACTCATTTATCTCTAATTATGGGATAACCCTCTTCATGACATCTGCCAATAAAGCTAAACTAATTAAACCACAATTTTAATTACCTTATTTCTATTCAGAATATTTCATTCAACTGTAATAAAATGCTATGCATTTATACATATTGTTTTAGGCTGGGATGGAAATTATGGTTATCAAATCAATATACTACAAAACATTTAACCCTCGTCCTCCGAAGGGGCCCTCGATTTTTTAAAACAGCCTTTTTTGGCCAAATTAACTATGCCAAATGTTAAATGTAATTGTTTTAACATCTTTTGTGCACCTTTTGATGTATGTGGGTTGAAATTAGGGGGTGTCGTTTGGTTATGGGAGGTCATCAAAGATTATGGTCGGGTGGTGGGGTTAGTAAAATCTCGTGAATCCTATTTTGTCCATTTCTTAACTCTTTCACTCTGCTCCCATAATCAAAATAGTTTTGATGTGTAAATCTAAAAATAAGGTTGCTCAAAAACATAAAAATATACTGATCACAGCTAGAGTTATTCAGGTATTACTCGCCATGTGAATGCAAGAAGTCATATCTGCAATGGCTGCCATATGTCATATTTATCTTGTTAATAGAATGCGACAAAAATCTGAGAAAATATCTCCCATATGTCTGTGACTCTGAAACCGTTCTTTAAAGTCAGTGTCACCTGGCAGCTAGTGCAGCCCAGGGGGCCACTCCAGTATACTGTTGCAAGCATAGCGTGACCAGGAAAAAGGTCAATTAGGGTTGTTTTTGAGGACTGAAGGATGAATCAGGTGACACCATTAAGGGTATCACAAACAGTAATTCTGTGCAATTTTTAAGAAATAGGGTACTTTTTCAAACCCCAGTGTGAAAACAGTATCGATAAAATCCAGATTTAGGGTGTGAATAGGGGAAAAAGGGTATATTTTGGCTTCAGAACCCAACACCCTTTAGGGGGTGTTTTGAAAAACTGTGGTCACGCTATCCCTGCAACATTATACTTGAGTGACCCCCCCCCCTGGGTATTGCAGGTACGACTTTCTTGTGCACACATGACAAAACTTACCTTGGCTTGAACCGACTTGACATTCTCCTGCAGCTTAGCCACCTGTTGCTGAAGTCCACTCTCCTTGTTCACAGCCTCCCTCAGCTGAATCCGAAGCTTCGACTCACTCTCCTCAACTTCCTCCAGTCTCCTCTGAAGGACACCCTCAGAAGTCTTCAGCGTTGACAACTTCTCATTCAGCAGCTCTTTTTCATGCTTCAGTTGACTGTTATCAAGTCGTAAAGTCTTGGCCAAATCTTCTGCGGTACGATATTGCTTTTGAAGGTCTTTGTTGACAGATTCAAGATCAGAGCTTTGATTTTCAGATCTATTTTGAGCATTAAACGAATCGTCCAGCTGCTCTTTTAAATCAGTTTCAACGGCTTCCAACTCTTGCACTCGAGATTTGAGTAACCCCTCGGAAGCGACGAGCTCCTTGATTTGATTTTGCAACATCAAAGTAGCATCTTGAACGGATTTCTCAGCATCTGCTTTGACAAGGTCAAGTCTGGATTTGAGCAAAGTCTCACGGTTCTCGCTATCTTGAAGTTTCTCCGTGAGGAACTCTATGCTTGCTTCAAGTTCGTGAACTGTTCCCTCTAGTCCACTATTTGTGCTACTTGTCATCATTGAATTTGAATTTGGATCATCATGATGTACATTTTGATTCAAATTATCTTGTGCCTGAATCTTCTTTTCAAGCAAATCTTTCTCTTCCTGAAGTACATTTAACTTGTGCGTAATTTGCTCTTCTTTTTGACCTTTGACCTTCAATTCTTCCCTAATGTCCAGCAGCTCTGTTTCAAGATCATAAATTTGATGTTTCAAGTGGAAAGTAGTTGGTTCATTGTTCTGATTGTCGATATTTTGCAGTCCAATAGGGGCTTTTTTACTAGGCGGTTTCAAATTGGCTTGTAATATACAAATATGCTGGTTTGATCTTGTCAGATCATTTTGCAGCTGTTGCACAGTGTCGTTCAGATCATCAATCTCAGTTTGCAAATCTATGTTAACAACCGATAGATTTTCTTGTTCCGCTTTTAATTCTTCATTCAGAGTCACAAGTCGGTGCATATCGCGGTCTTTATTCTTGATTTCTGTTTCAAGACCTTGGATGGACAGTGGTGATGAGGTTTCTTCAAGAGATGCAATCGTAGTCTTCATTTTATCGATCTGTTCTGTAAGTGTGACTTTCTCAACTTGGAGAGATTCTATCAACGTTTTGCTGTCAGCTAATTCAATACCAATGTCATGCTCACTTTCTTCTAATTTAGCTATGTTATATTCCAAGGCCTGTATCTGTAATGCATGCCTGGACTGATCATCATCCGTTAACAATCCGCTCTCAGAGTCATCAGATGGTTTTGCAGCTCCACGTTCACTTTCTGGTAAAGACCTACTTGTGTCTTCAAAAACGGATGTATAACCTCCTGTGTCACCCATTGAATCCAAGGTGGTCTTTAAGCTCATCTCATTCTCTCTAGCCTTCTCCAACTGTTCCTTGAGGTCCGTCTGTGAAGTCTCCAACTCGTCAATCTTCTCCTGGAGATTGGACTCACGATCTTTCATGATGAAATCTGCTTGCGTTAGAGTCTCTTGGAATGCAAGCTGACGTTCTTCAAGTTCTGCAATCCTCTGTTTATAAACCTCCTCTTGCTTTTCCATTTCTTGAATCTTGATCTGAAGTTCTTCAATGTCATCATGGCCTAGCTTTGGTGAAGGTGGAGTGACTAAAACTGCAGGAGCAGCATCCACTTCCAAACAAAAAGATTCATCGTCAGTATCTTCTCCATCATTTGAGCCACCCTTATTCATCGGCTCCGACTTCTGAAGTTCCTCAAAAGAGCAGAGAATCTCATCTTCTTCATTTTGATCTTTCGAACTTGTGTCCACAAGAGATAACCCTGTATCTTCAATTTGACTGATCTGAGCTTCCATTTTCTTGCATTCTTTGATCTTTTCTTCCAAAGCAGATGTTTTATCAGCAAGCTGACTTTCAAGATCAACAATTTGCTGATACTCAGAATCATTAGGTACAGCATTTTCTAACTGAATCGACTGTTCATGTAAAATAGAATTATCTTCTTTCAATTTCTCCACTTCTTCCTTAAACACCTTTATCTCATCATCACTCAAGCTATACTTATCAAATTTGTCCAACAAATCAGCCTTTTCAAATTCCAATTTTACAACTTCTTCTTTCAACTTCACCTCTTCTTTTTGAAATTTGTCAACTTGCTCAGTCATTTCAAACATTTGATTCTCCTTATCTTTCAAGCAAGCTTTCAACTTCTCAATCTCATCAGCGAGTTCAGCCTCGTTTGTCTCCAAATCACAACATCTACTTTTCATATTTTCCCTCTCCTCCTCATGTTCCTTCTTCAGACCCTCCATCTCCTTTTCTCTATCAGCAAGCTCCTCCTTCATCAACTCTTCAGACTCTCGTAACACGGCTACCTCTTCTTTTAATAACTCTTGGTCATCATCTTCAGGAATTGATTCGATATCTGAACTGTCCTCCTCAGGAATAGGCTGAGTATCAAGCTCTCTGAATAAACTCAGCTCATCATCACCCATGGTAGACTGAGTCCTCAACGGATTGAACCCCTCGGATATCTGCAGCTCCTCAATCTCCTCCTCAGCCCGACTCAGTCTTCCTTTTATCTCATGCCTAATCTCCTCCAACTCCCTCACTTTGTCCTCCAAGACTTCTGCTTCTTGTTTCCAATGATTCTCTGAAGTACCCAGTTGAGCGACCTTTTCAGACAGATCAGCTTCCGATTGTTGCAACTCAGTGATCTTATCCTCATATTTTCTAATCAGAGCCTTAACATCAGCATCAGCTTTCTCATGCTCTTCCTTCTCATCCGCTTCATTGCTTTCAAGACGTTTTACTTTGAGTTTCAGAGATCGTTCTGACTGTTCCAAATCTGTGATTCGTTGTCGTAACACTTCTTCTCCTTCAAAATCGCTCTCTTTCAACAATTCTTCTACATCATGAAGTCTGCTTTCTAATTCAGCCTTTTCTTCACAGAGAGCTGTCAATTTATCCTCTTTCATATCATTATGCTTCTGAATATCCAAAATTTCAGATTTCAACTGATTTTCCACATCCTGCAGCTGACCCACCTTCCTCTTCAAGTCATCTTTCTCACTGACTTCAACTTCCCATTTCTCCTTGTACTGAATTACTTCCCTTTGACTAACTTCTAACTTTTCTTGCAATTCATGAACCCTACCATCATTATCTTTAGACTCACTCAGTTGTTGCTTCTGTTTCTCAAACATTTCTGTAAGACTAGTGATCTGATTTGCAAGTTCAATAAGCTTATCTTTTTCACTCTGCAGTTCGTCAACTAATCTTGCGTTATTCATCAATTCCTCCGCTAGTTTGTGCTCGCTCTCTGATTTCACTTGTCGCAGAGCTTTCCCAAGTACTGAAATTTCCTCCTTTTGTTTTTGCAAAGCTTCAGATAAAGCTGTATTTTCTTCAATTTGATCTTGAAGTTGTTGCTGTAGTTCTGAAATTTGATGCGTATCATTCACAATTTCATCAGCTTTGTCATGATGTTCTTGCAGTTCATGCAACGTCCTCGCAAGTTGTGACACCTTTTCCTCTTGTTTTTGCAAAGCTGCAGATAAATCTGAATTTTCATCAGTTAGATTATCAATAGTTTCTGTCAATTTTGTTATTTGATTGGCATGTTCCTTCTTCACCTTCCCCAGCTCTTCCATTATCAAGTTGTTTTCTTCTAATTTCTTGTCCAATTCTTGCTGCAATTTCTCCATCTCTTGTTGGAATTCTTGGCTCTTGACTACCACATCATGAAGCTCTTCTTTGGCTTTCTCATTTGCTAAAGACTTCTCCTGTAATTCTTGTTGTAGTTCTTCCGTCTGCTGTGCGAGGTCAACATTCTTAATTTCAAGTTGCTTGAGTGAATCAGAATGATCATTATTTCTTTGTGCTAGTTCCTCTCGAAGTTGTTGAACCTTTTTCTCAAGTTCTTTTGCTTCCTCATTTTCCTGGGACTTCTCCTGCAATTCTTGCTGTAGTTCTTCTATCTGATATGTGAGTTCCTTATTTTTATCATCAACTTTTTTGAGCAAACCAGAATGATCCTTATTTCTTTGTACTAGTTCCTCTCTAAGTTGTTCAACCTCTCTTTCAAGTTCTTTCGCTTTCTCATCTTCCAAAGATTTCTCCTGTAATTCTTGTTGTAGTTCTTCAACCTTCTGCGTAAGATCCTCGTTCTTATCCTGAAGTTGTCTTAGCAAATCAGAGTGTTTATTGGCTTGTACTATTTCCTCTTTTAATTGTTCAACCTCTCTTTCAAGATCATCTTTCATTTTATTCTCTCCCTCAAAATTCCCATCTAGCTGCTGCCGTAGTTCTTCAATCTGTTTAACAAGATTCTGGTTTTTCATTTCAACTTCCTCAACTTTACCATTTTTTTGCAAGAGGTCATCTTTCAGTGTTTCAACACCACTTTCCATATCAACTCGCATTCTATCCAATTTGCCCGATTTCTGTTCAATTTCCAGCTGCAATGTTTCCATTTGATGTGTCAAATCTTTGTTCTCTGCCTCACATTTACCCACATCTTCTTTCAACTGTGCAACCTCGTTCTGCAACTCTTCTTTTCCTTCATTCTCTTCCATCAATTGAGACAACTGCCCTTCAAAATGCTTCTTCTCATGTCGCAAATGATCCAACTCTTCCGATCTCGATCTTTCCTTCTCTCGCAATTCTTCAACTTCCTCAAGAAGAACACCATGATCTTCTATTTGTTTCCTCAAATCCGCTTCCCTTTGTTGACTTCTACTCAGTTCATCACTCAAGGTTTGTTTGCGCTCTTCTAAAATTGAAACTTCTTGCTCCAATTCCTGAAGTCTAAGCTGACTATTTTTCAACTGTTCATGCAAGGCACCAACTTCTGTTAATTGTTCTTTGAATTTTTCAACCTGATTCTCAAGTTCAGTAACATATTCTTGACCATTCTCAAGTTTTTCAATTTCATTTTGATTGGAGTCAATTTTTTGCAAGAGTTCAGCAACCTCCCGTTTTAAATTACCCTCTAATTGCGTCAATGTGGCTATTTCCTCATTCTTTGACACCAATTCTTGTTGCATAGATGTTTCACGATTGTTTAATTTTGAAATTTGATGATTTTTAACTTCTAACTCCTCCATGAGACTCGACTCCCTATCTTGTAACTCGCTAATTTGCTCCTCTCTTCGTTGCAAATCAATTTGATGTTGTTCTGGAGTGGCTTCAGACTTGAGCATTGACAGTTGATCACTTATACTACTCAGATCATTTTCCAACTCCTTTCCTTGTTCTCTTTCAACATCAACTTCAACTTCTAAGAATTCTTTTGCTTCTTTAAGACTTATTATCTCTTGTTTACTTGCATCAAGAGCCTTTTCAAGTTCTTTAACTTGTGCTTTCAAATTTTCATCACTTTCATCCATTTCTTTGGAGTATTTATCAGTTAATTTATTGTCATATATTGGCGAGTCAGTTTTAGTAATGCCATCTTTAAGATGGCGAATTTGTTTTTCATAATCTGTACAGCTCTTTTTCAGCTCATTATTTTCTTCTGCCAAAGCAGAAAGTCTTGATTTAAGCTGCCCTTCAGATGTCTGAAGATCTGCAATCACAGTCTTCATTGTGTTCTCCTGCATCTGGAGATCAGACAATTTTTTGCTGTACTGTTTTCCAGTTTCAGCGCTTACTCTCCCTGTCTCAGCGACTTGATCAGATATAACTTTGCCCATCACATTTTTCGTCGCTTCTAAATCTTTGATCTTATTCTCAGCTGCTGAATGCTTACACTTCAATTGTGTATTCTCAGAAGCCAAACCTGTTATGCTTTCCTTCAAAGATTTTTCTACGTCATGCATTTGTTCAAGTTTGTCTTTTAAACTCTTTTCAGAGAGTTCCAATTCTTGAATTTTTTCGCTGAGTACAGAATCGGCATCTGTTAAATCCGAGTTGGCTCGTTCTAAATTTGGCGGTTTGACTCTGCTATCATCAGGAAGTTCTAAGCTTATATCAGTATCTGTGTTATCATCATCTGATAAGCTTAAATCATCCAGCAGACTAAGTTCTTTTTCTTCAATTTCTTTCTTTGGTATTTTAATATCAAACGATTGTCGTCTATTTTCAGTGTTTGTCTTAGTTTGATTTTCATAATTGGCGTGCTTTTTTTCCAGCTCCTCTTTTAAGCGGTTGACTGATTCCAACTCATTTTCTAAATGTTTTATTGATTCGTGGGCTTGATTTAATTCTTCATGTGTTTGTTGTACTTGGTTTTCTAGTTCATAGTTTGATTTTTCAAGTTTTGCGATTTTATATTGTAGCTCGTCTTTATGGCGGTTACTTCGAGCCTCGTTTTGATGAATTGTAGCTTCCAGGTCTAATATTTGTCCCTCCAATTCTTCAACACGGGCTCGAAGAATGGCGTGCTGTTTAGCAGGATCTTTTATTTTCTGTGGAAATAAACAAATAACAAAAAGAGTTAGACGCTGGAATTTAATACCTTTCAAATGACACACAAACAAATTCAGCCAACTCTTGATTCATGGAAGTTGTGTAAAATGGATCATGACCTGAAATTTAAAGGAATTCTTGTCAGTAGTAAACTAATTACTAGTACCGGTAACCATAAATTCAGAGTCAGTCAATTTTGTCTCTAATTTCAACATTTCTTTTATTTTTTGAGAAAACAATCACTTGTATGGGCATGCTGTAAAAAA
>JXSR01S010478.1:20913-38257 GCA_000969725.1 Ophiothrix spiculata
CTTCTCTTATACCTGAAATATACAGATTTATTAATTGCGCAATTGCAATCAAATTACTGAATTATTAATTAACCCTCGTCATATTTTTTTGTTACTTGTGCCCGGGTGACCACTAAGAATTAATCTTGTAACTATCCGCGTGAATTAAATCAAGGATTAAGGGTAGTTTAGACAAGAAAACTATGATCCTATAGGATCCTCATAGTTATGAAAAGGCAATGATTTAAAACTATAGGGTATATCTTTTCACAGGCAACCCCTCTTAGGGTATATTTAGAACAACTACTCATTTTATGCCCATATTTCTAATCACATTTCGACAGTTGTTGGTCCTCGTTTAGGTTTTTTTTATGTCATCATCATCCTTTGACTTCCGTCGAGATACATGACACACATCTTTGCCTACTATATTTATTACACATTGCACTTCCAAGTTCATTGAAATTCAAGCCAGTATCTCTCCATATGGTATCAGGGTACGTTAAAGGTCTACAGCCTCTGCTTGGACATAGCAATCTCTAAAGAAGGATGTCCGATATGATTTGTTTGTAGAGATAGGGGGTATATCATCAAAAATCTGATGCTTAGTTGGATGTTGTTTCCAGGACATATTTTGGACACGCATTAGTAGTCTGGTGTAGGTGCCATCTAAGCAGTCTTAAAGCTCTTTCTTCAAAGTATATGTTTCTGCGCCGTACAGTAAGATGCTTTCAACACAGGCCCTGAAGAATTCAATCTTGGTTGCCCTGGTAATATCAGACTTCCATATGACATCAAGCTTGTTAAAGGCGATCCATGCTTGTTCCTTTCTTGTCAAGAAGTCCTTTTTGCTATCAAGTACATATTATCCAAGGTAATTAAAGTCGTCTACTTCCTTGAGTGCAGTATTATTCATTGAGCAAATAGGAGGAGGATCAGATGTTTCATTGAGGATCAGGCATTCTGTCTTCTTTGCATTGAGCATTAGTCCGACCCTAGCCGCCGATTCTTCAAATGCAACCAGAATATCTTGAGCAGATGATATAAGTTCTGCAGTCAGGGCGACATCGTCTGCATAGTCTAAATCTGTCAAATACTTTTGACTTTGACGTCCAGATCTTCTGCCAATCGTGAGGCCTTTATCACTCATGGTGTCAGCTGACTGGCGCAATACATAGTCGACCACAATAACAAAAAGGAAAGGAGCAGGAGTGTCCCCTTGAAGAATTCCTGCTGTTGTAATAAATTCCTCGGTTGGACCATCCATGCTCTGCACAAAACTTTCTTATGTATTACAGTCTAATTATGGTGTATTTCATATCAATGTCAATGTTTCGTGCTTAGGGTATTTTTACCCCAAAATCCTTGTTTAGGGTATCTGTGACAAATATCCTAGCTTTGGATATATTTAGATCCCGTATTTAGATGGTAAATTCACGATTGCAGAATTCAAATGTCCAAGGTTAACTTTTAAATGTTAGCCTATGCGTCACTGTACAATCCGGACAAGAAGAACGCGAGACTAGTATTTCAACTACACTTGAGTAAACCGGACACTTTGTGAGATGTACATCTATTAAGTAACTTGTATCGTCATTTCCTAAAATCTGATAACCAATTTTGAACAATACCTTGAGAACTAGTAACAAACTCAAACGTTTCTGGATACATGTCACACATTCTTTTTATTACATCTATTTGGTCCAAGACATGCCTTATGGAATCCTTGTATTGAGAATCGCACGTGATATAAGCAGCCCAGAACTGTAAGACAAAGAATAATATAAATAATGTTTTGGTGATAAAAATAAAAGAAAGCGTGAGTTAGCGGACTTAACGGTTGTTCAATTAAAGGCGGTTAACAAATGGGAAGCATTTTTTGCTTTCTTATGTTTACATATCGAGTGGTAGTCGAAATCTCCGGCCGCGCGTCGGTACCCAACCGAAATCCAAATACTCCGGGACTGTAAAGGAAGAGTCCTATACAATACAATTCATTTATTTATATACTCTATCTTTATCTTAACTTTGGAAGCAACCTAACCATAAAGGGAGATATTTTAAAACATTTTGATGATCAATGAGGCAATTCTACAAATTTAGTTATGAAATTTTTCGTATTATCTGCAAAATATTTCTTTGAAAAAAAATCAATCATACTTCAAAATTTAATCTGTCAATATTGTTCATTTTTTTATAAACAGCACCAATTTGGCAGATAAAACTGAAAATTTCACAGCTGAATAAAAAAGCTCGAATTGCAAAATATGCCCTTTCATCATACAAGTGCTTTAAAATATCTCAATATCTGGATAGGTTGCTCCCAAAATTGATTTATAATTAAGAGTATTTAAATTTATACTGTATTAGTATAGGGCTTACTTTACTAAATAAATTGATAAACAATACAGAATATAAATTATGAGCTATGAGTTTTTACGATCTCCCAAAATTGATTTATAATTAAGAGTATTTAAATTTATACTGTATTAGTATAGGGCTTACTTTACTAAATAAATTGATAAACAATACAGAATATAAATTATGAGCTATGAGTTTTTACGATCTGATAAGTTATTACATGAGTATACGGATTTATATAACGTTTTAAACATAAATTGTAAAATTTACCTATTTACAGTAGTTATGTGTAAAATTATTAGTTATTTGCACGGAATTAAGCTGGTGATTTTGCTTGTTAGTAGCATGGAGTGATTGCAATGGCTTCATACAACTTCTTATTTCTGCATGTATAGTTAGATTTTAACCAATAAATACAACTAAGGTAAGTTTTGCAATATTTCAGTTAATATTGGAACACTCTTGTGTCCAAGATACAATTTAACCATAAAACTACAACGTGAAGTGAACAATAGTATATTAAAGTGTGATGTAACGTTAGTGCATGATTTTCCACATTTTTATGTTTCGTTTTTATGCCACTGAGTGATAGTTTGTTCTCAAGTAATAAGATTGTAATCGTGAATTTGTTGGTGCACGTTCTGATGAGGCCTGAAATAAAAAAAAAAAGTTATGATAAATTATTTCTTAGTTAACGCGAGGTGAAAGGTGCGCAAATCTTTATTCTTTCCCTTGCAAGCCTTGACCGGGATTTGAACCAGGTGTAAACGTAATCTGAGTCCCCCTTCCATACACCATAGCGGGGGTAAATCGTGAAATTATTGTTGCGTGAGAGTTGTTAGCCTATACTGTACAACCCGGACAAAAAGAACGGGGGACTAACATACTACTACATCAGAACCTCCCATATAATAAGTTATCATGTGATCAAAATAATACATGTTAAGAAATAAGAAGTTATCATGCGAGCAAATGGATCCATGTTACTCACTTGGGCCCCTACAAGGCCTTTTCTTAATCGAGGTATATCAGTATGTGTAGGATTCCAACTTGGTTCCTCATTTAAATCAATTGTTGATATACGGTTGTCTATGCTGTTCTTCAATTGCCATGGTAAATCGTTGTGACTAAAGAAAACAAAGCACGAAGTAAAATTAGATTGACAAACATGAATAAGGCTAGATTCCCGGATAATGACGGAAGCAATTGCGACATGCATAAACAATAAATGCTATAGACGTGAATGACCCTGGTGTTGTGGCAAAAATATTCCACCATGGTTTCCATGAAAAATAAAGCCATCATATGCTGAGTGTACTTACACTCTTAGAAAGAAAGTATCAAATATGAGACAAAAAGGATCAATTTTGATCCTTTTTAGGTATCAAATATGAGCTTATCCTTTAAGGATCAAAGTGATCCCAAAAAAAGGATCAAAAATTTTGATCCGAAAAAGGATCAAATATTTCTTATAAAAAAGACCTGCAAAAAACATCACACTGAAGTGACGCTAGCAGGGTTTGAACCCACGCCGCACTCATACCTGCTGGTAATTACGAGACCAAGGCTCTGACCACTCGACCACGGGGCTGTGTGATGAAATCAACGTATTTATACATGTTACACCATAGTATGCATTCCCCGCTGTGTAGCGGTAATGGGGTGTACTCAAATATGAAACAAAACATCACGTTGCATCCAAACGCGGTATCAAAATGTGAGCTCATCCTCTCCGTATCAAAGTAAACCAGAAATACGGATCAAAACTTTGATATTGTAATCAAAAAGGATAAAAATAAAATGATCCTAAAAAAGGATCAAAAATGATCCTTGTGAATTTGATCCATTTGTATATATTGATCCGCAAAAGGATCAAAAGTGATCCTTAAAGGATCAAAAGTGATCCTTAAAGGATCAAAATAAAATGATCCCGAAAAAGGATCAAAAATTTGATCCCGGCCTTCTAAGAGTGTAGTTTTACAAGTGTCACGGATTAAAGACTGAGAGTCTGAGGTTGTTCTAGAGAGACCAGTCTTGCGTACTTGAAAATACACAAAATTACGAGAGAAAGAGCAGTCGACAAGCAGAGTAGTACGCGTTTTGGTAGTCTGCAATTGTTTATGTTACGTTTGTATTCAGACTACAAATCAACAGCAACTGATGTAGTTGTTGATTGATTCAGCAAGGCAGCAAGCTCGTACTAATGATCCATTGTATCAAACGCTTTAGGTAAATCTGAAAATGTGAGAAACTCTTGTATTAGTGTAATGATTACTAAAACTCCCATCATGGTCATTGCGTCACAAACATTGCAATACTCAATTGCATCTCGTCATTAAAAGGAATCAATGCTTAGGTACATGGCAAGTTAGCATACCTGTGCCCCAACGAGACCTTTCCTTAGTCGTGGTATGTCAGTGTGGGTTATATCCCATTGTGGTGTTTCGTTTAAATCAAATGTCTGCAATTGATTATTAGCTTCCCTCTTCATTTTGATTGGTAAATCATTGTGACTGCATGAAGAAAATGAGCAAGGCATTCAATAAATGCTGTTGTGTTGCGTAATGAGGGATTAATGCGCTTTGGATTCATTTCCAGGAAGAAAAGAAACACCGAAGCAAAAACTCTTAATAAAGTCAGATAACCAAGTTATGAATTTCGATTTTTTTTTTCTATTCCCAAACGCCCTTGAGCAGGAAAAGTGCCGGTTAGCAAAAGTGTACCCTCGATTTTTTGTTATGCCTTATGGTATAGACCATGGCTATGAAGAGTATTTTACGGTACAATTATTGTACGTAAGATACTCTTCACAGCCATGGTACTACAGTACATGCAGCCATGGTACTACAGTACATGCAGCCATGAACCAACCGAGCCTATTTTTAGATTATATCCCTCGTTGCTACAGTATAAACGCAACTGAACAGTGAAGTATTTTTCCCTCCATGTTCACTCTATTAAAATATATAACATAACCACATACATTACATTTGTCATCATAAAAAGTAGTCATAGGAGCCAAAAATGTACTGATACAAGCCAGCTTGGAACTTTTTTGTGTAAAGCGTCCTCAATCGAGTTGACTACTGTCAGCTTCAAATTGGTACCATTGTATACATCTTCGGGCGAAATTGATTTTTTTTAGTTTTAAAATAATCGTGAAAGATAACACTAATGACATGCGCATGCGCAATAGACCAGCGCAAAATTTATGGAGCAGATTTTACCAGCCGCGATAGTGTTCGCCTCATGTATAAATATATTTTAAAACATAAATTGTCAACTGGACTCGTGGCCGAAAGGTTAGGGCGTTGGACTTTAATCTATCATGGGATGCTGGCGTTGGTTTGCGCCCGGCACGGGGCAGTGATCTTTTTTCTCTTGTAAGAAAGAAAAGAAACAAATGTTTTTATAAAAAGGGGGGAAAAAGAAATTCAAATAACAACATCCTCATGAATATTTTAAATGGAAAAATAAAGCGTATCCACCCCCTGTATACGTTGTCAAATTACATTCAACACTTACTCGATAAACACTTTGCAACCCTAAAGGATATACCTGGTACGTAAATTATTGACCCAAATTTAATTTTCTTACATGAAATATAAGTATGTTTCTACGATCTGATGGCAAAGCCAAACTCCACTATTTTCTCTCTCAGCTTAGGTGTATGTAATGAGCTGTCATAATCTTACCAAAGACATGCAGTCGTTGCATGATGTAAATAGCTTTATAAGATAAGTAAACGAGTTATCTTTTAATATAAAATAGTCTCATTGAAGCTTAATCCTCGTCTTACCACCCCACCCCCCTAACGGATGATCGCCAATTGCACCAAAACGCAAAATAAAGCGAATTGGTATTAAAAGGTAATTGCATCATTTGCAGTCATTTTGATGAAAAAAATCGTGGGTACCACCTAAGATGGGCTTATTGTAGGCCGTCAAAGTCCGAGGGTGGGTGGTTGCCACCCCGAAAAATTTTAAATCGCCATTTTGAAAAATATCTGCATTCATTTATTACAAAAAATACGACGATCATTGGACATTTAAAACTGTTATAACGATTTTTTGAAACAGTGGCCATTTTTGCCCAAAGTCTATTTTTTCGGTACGGAAATACTTTGCGCCGCCATTATTACGTAACGCCTTGACCGATTTTCATGATCTTGGTATCAATGGAAAGAGGAGACAATACCCTATACCAAATTACCAAGTAATATAATTTTGGGGGTCCCAAGTTCAAAATCAAGGGGTTATGGTAACCCCACACCCTCAGGAAGACATGTTACAAAAAAAAAAGGCCCAGGAAGACGACGCGATGGTTAAGCACACCATAGAAAAATCCGTCTAAGAAAATCTTTATATACTAGTATATTAAGTATATAAGCCAAATATTTCCACAAGTATGACTTGTGAGTACATTGCGCACAGAATAGTTTGAAATTATCGGCAAGAAAAACATATATGCGATGGGATTTTAAGTCTAACATCCGTATGCTTAAGAGATTAAAAATTTAGGATTTAGTAAATTTTATTTCATTTATAAACTTATATTTACCTATAACCTGCTGGAAAAGTACTTAAATAACAAATTTCATTTGAACTCTAAACCCTATCTTATCACTTGACCTCTTTTATGAGTTTATATTTCCTTTACTCTTCTGCAAAATTCCGGATTTGTGCTAATGCGTTTTTATCAAGTTATCTAGGTTTTAAATGACGATAAGCTTTTCTTTATTTAGGCGTAAAACACTATATAACAACTCATTAAAAAGATAAAACTCATTAAAAAGATAAAAACGCTATCATCTTCGTAATTATAGTTATTTGATGAACTATTTAAACACTGATAAATTGATATCAGATATTGACAGAGAATGTGTAAATGAATTGAGTTCCCATTGCATATCTACGTATTGCTACTACGTACTACTAACGCAATTTTATAAGGTAACACGTTATTTTCTGCCCATTTAAGGCTCGTCTAAATTGTTATTCGCGCGAATCTCATTTTTTTAAAGTTCAGATTCAATAAATTAAATTTTATACCCTGGTATTTAGAGAATCATCTTAAATTTTGTACATATTTTGTACATGTTTGAAATGCAACGGAGGAGGATTGGTTTGTTCCAAGAATAAATAGAAGAATATTATTGAAATTTTATCTATTAAGCTTTCAATACAAGAAGAAAAACAAAAATATATTTCTGTCAATAATTACTATCCATATAAAGTTCATTTTCATATAAAACGTTTAACTTTGTGTTGCTGACATAATATGTTTATTGTTTACATTACATAATGATTTCAGTTGTTTAGTTTGTAGAAGAGAGTCACATTAGTAACATATATTAAATTAAATTAGAAGTTTAAACATGCTGGGAAATAGCCAAAATTATTAATCGAAAAATGCACCCTTCTTTTACCCATGTCGCCAGCCATGTTGCGTTCTATACAGTGTATCCCCACTCTTTTCTCTTGCATGTTGGTCACATACAATGTATTCATTTATGAAGTCAGTGTTAAGCTAGGATTCCTTTTATCCGTTTGCGATGCGGATGTGGTGCGTTTTGCACTCTAAGGGTTTTAATGCGTTTTCATTTCAGCATCTTCTCTAATTGAAAGTTTCCGCATGACCAAAACGCATTCAAAAGCTTTAAACTAGGATTCCTTTTATCTGTTTGCGATGCGGATGCGGTGCGTTTTGCATTGTAAGGGTACTAGTAGTAGTATATTTAAAGCATATAATTGAATAGGAATAAGTTGAAGCTGAGATTCAATTTTGACCGCCCGTTTCTCATGCGGTGTGTTTTGAATCGATATAATGGTTTTCAACGAGAGTGATTCCTTTTATCCGGTCCGTTTGCGGTGCGGCTAATTGAAACGGTCCTTGGAGCGATTCGTCTGTTTTGAATGCGTTTTGGTCATGCGGAAACTTTTCAATTAGAGAAGATGCTGAAATGAAAACGCATTAAAACCGGACGGACAAAATTGAATCTCAGCTTTCAACCTGATACCATTCATCTCCATTCAATCGTGTGCTATCAATTATACCACTACCAGTACCCTTACAGTGCAAAACGCACCGCATCCGCATCGCAAACGGATAAAAGGAATCCTAGCTTTAGTCTCTAATTAAAAAATATAAAACTTTGTAACATCGGGTCATTATTTTATTACAAGAGCTTTTTGATTGCATGTCGCCAATAATGCCAACAGATGCGTTATCATTGTTTAAATGGTCAAGAAAGTGTTAAAATAATGAGGTAGATGGATGTTATCAAATGTGTTCAATCAGATTGGCTTTGGTGTTATATAATATATTTGGAAAACAAAAATGTGTTTTTTAAAGTAAAAATTTTCAATCATATTAATGTCAAAAAAAAGCCATATGTTACGCTTGTGCCGTAAAAGATACGTTATGTACATTTTATTACCCTCGTAGAAATGCAATGCATTATAAAGGGGAATACTATATTTACCTATTGAAAGTGCTTACTCATCGAGTGTAAAAGTTACATCTGTAAGTATGAAGTTTTGCCCATTAACGTACGATTTAGAAAAGAATCAAACAGATACGTAACGACAGATACGTTATCTTAATGAGGCGGGAAAACAATGGTTAACAAAAATCAAGCATTTTTTTAAATCTCCCATGCACTGTTTCTTCTTCAGAAACCATTAGAGTTTTATGATCTTGTATGTTTTTCATGAGATATTAGTAGTTAAAATTTTAAAATTTCTGAGACCAATAATTATTAATATGAACGCTTTATCGAAGAATGAGCCATAAGAAAAATTAACCAGGGTGGTCAAAATATGTGGTCAGTAAAGTGATTGCAGACACGTCGATCAATTTAATGCTACCATTATGATATGTGACATTTTAAGCCATTAATATGGTAAGCCCATTGATATAAGAATTATTATTTTAATCGAACTTTGAATTTGTTCGTAGGTCAATTTAAAGATCATTGTTCAATCTTTTGAATTTGATATTACCACATAATTGTGTTCCATTCATTGACATTCAAAGAACATACTAATAAACTTAATAAACCATTGTCATTTCAACGATCCAAATGATACATTAAACTACATCGTTCAACTTTGAGGATAAATTCAATATGAGGTACTATATTAAAGGTGCACGTGCCAACACACTTAGAAAAAAGGCTCATGAATGAAAACAGAAATGTCAAATTTTACCTGTTTTTGTACGGAACGCGCATTATTAAGCTCGCTGATATATGCGCCAGAGTTTTTCCACATCAAACTATTGATTTTTATGTCACTTAATTTGAACTAAAATGCAATAAATATTTTCGATTTAAATGATTAGATAAGAAATTTGAATATAAAAGTTCCTCTTACCCATCAATTAGTGGCGTTTCTGTCATCCATTTCCGAGCCAAGTCTATTGATGAAGACTCAGAGTCTTTGTTATTCAGAGCAACTGGAACTGCTATAGCGATACTCAATATAATGATCGCGGATACGGCAACAGTGCCGATTATCGCAACTGTCTTTCTGTGCATTTTTATACTTGTTAGATCTGAATTTAGAGTTTGTTTGATCGCAATATGCGATGCTCACACGTAGTTTTGACGCGCGTCTGGATATGTTATGAACATTCCGGGGTTAAAGATTTCAAACAAAAGCTAACTTGATAACACGACCACCGTAATAGGTTCATCTCGTGCTTTGTTTGTTAATGGAAAAATTTGAACTTTGTATTTCGCTTTACAGTTGTTCAGTGACGCAACAACTTTTTTGTATTCACTTAGATTAGAATGTCCGTAATCTCTCCGATATTCGTGACAGCTGTTTTTGCTTATCTGATAATTGTGACCCGTCATATCAAAACACAGTACATGTCACAACCTAGAGGTTTCTCATTTCGCGAAATCTATAACCCCATGTATACTTGAAGATGAATTCTTGCTAAATGGTGATCAAAAATCAATCGAATATTGTCGACTTATCTTATCATGATGCCATATAAAACTATTGGTCATCAGCAAAAAGGAATATTAATCTTCAAGTATGGGATTTATCGGAATGGCGAAATGAGAAACATGTAGGCTGCGACATGTATCGAGTTTTGATAGGATGGCTCATATTTGATGAGTCCGACAGACCGTGCTGGCGTTAAGGGCTTTTAGTCACTTGGTCCCTTTGCATTAAGGTCCGCCTTACTTAGACAGTCGCAATAAAGCGTGAAACTACTAATACCTGCAGAGTTGTCTGTCCATTTTCTGTACAGCAAATAGGTGGTTAATGTATTCCCACACTATACAGTTGAGCGAAACACCTTTTTCAGTCCAGGGTATTTTCGGCCCAACATGAATATATGTTTTAATATTTTCAAACTATATAGTAAAAATATGTAATCCTGCGAAGTAATTAAAAAGGTAATTGGAAATAGCATAGCGTCAAGTTTTGACCAATATGAAAGCAGCATGGAGACATTAGTCTGGGAATTGTCACTCTTTCATTAAAAGTGAATCCCGCTCATCTGCATCGATATTTCCTTGTTACCTGTTGTTATTGATCCGTGCAGTTCCATTATAGGGCCCCATTTTCTACGCTGCCAAAATGTAGCAGTGAAACGACACGGATGCTTGCAACGAAAAATCTGTTTGCTATTTCAAAGCATTGAAAAATTCATTTCGGACAGACCTCGGGTGTATTTCGAAGTTTATTAGATATACTCTAATAATCTTCGACATTCACCCGATAGCTATAGCATATACAATGTCATTAAATCGGATGCAATTTTAAAGAAGACTTACTAAAGATTTTAAATGTTGAAAACAAAAATCAAATAGGCCTACCTTTAAAGATTTCGAAAGTGGATTTTTTCTATCCAAAAAAAATGAAACAATATCAAATTTAGATCATTCGCATTTTTTAAAATGGCCGTGTTTTGAAGAGAAATGTACAAAAGTCAACTTTAAATCATATACAAAATATCCGCATGAGAACGCCTAATGTTTTAACCTTCCCGCAAACTGAATAGCGGCTCAGAGGTTGTTTTATCACGGGGAGATTAAGGCATCAAACAGCCAGTGATACGCTGTATGACTTGCAAAGGATCAATTGAATCTACAAGCATTCATGGATCAGATCAAGCTTTCATTCGCATCTGAAATATCTCTTTGGTGTTTGAGGAAAAATATTAAGTTTACTGTGAAACTTTCTATGTCAGTCGCTTCTAGAAATCAGACTGTAAAATTATGATGATATTTTGTAGAAATTGACAAGATTTCAGTATAGAAAAATACGTATAAACATTTTTCGAAAACATGGTACTGTCTGATATGGTTAATTTAATCTTATTGTTGTTTTTACTTTGTGTTTGTAATATAAAAAGGATTACCTCTAGGCTCAAGCGATAATCGAATTGATTTATTTATAAAATGTGAACTATGAACAAAGTAACATACTTGGTATTTATTATATTTATTAATTGCATTTACTTTAAAATTACCATGATCAACATGGGTATAATTTTTTATCCGTATTGCACATATTAAAACGGTTCCGTTGAGCATGCTCAGATGACATTATTAAGGACTTAGTTTTTTTCATGAACAAATGAAAAATGGCCCTATTTCAGAAACCGTTTGATTTTCCCCACAATTTTTCTTTCAGCAGTGGGTTCAGAGTGTAATTATATTTATTGTAATGTATTATTTGTCACAAGGGGTTGTATATTTCTATTTAGCCATGTGTCTCCATCAATCAGCAATTATAAGTGCAAAATTTGAGTTTCTGCTGTTTCTGACCCCAAATTATCAAAATATCCTGAATAGAGGGGTATCCATGTTTTGGATTAGCGGCCATCTTTGCAGGAATGCTATACAATATTCAGACCATTCAGGAGAGCAGCACCAGGAACGTCATGCACGTTAGCATATTGACTGCTTCAAAATAACCCGCCAGATTCAGGGTAATTGATTGGATAAAGATTACTACGGGAATAACCTCTTTTGTTTGCGATCACGCATGAGTGAAGTGGATACTCTCAATAATTGATTTTTTGTTTCTTAATTGTTAAGGTAGAACAGCGGCTCTACAAAACGTATCGAAGGAAATCAAGATGTTTCACATTTGTTTTGCCCCTTTAAAACACCCTTGGAAATTCGCTCTGTCTGAGCCATCATCTAAGAACAAAATCCACTAGCCAACCCCAGTAGATGGATAATCAAGATTTATATCCAAATGAATCGTCGTAACTATTAACTGGTATTTTTCTCTTCAACGTAAATAGGATATTTCCAATTAAAGAAGATAAATTAATAAATGTCGGTGTTTATATAGCGCTTTTCCAGAACTGATCAAAGCGCTTTACATTTATTCCGTTACCACTAGGATACAACAAGCTGCCTATTCAAGCGCTCAATAGTCAAATTCCTAGTAACTCCCCATATAACGCTTGGGTCGACGAGGCAAGTGTGATAAAGTGATTTGCCCAAACGGGACTCGAACAAAGATAGCTCAACTCATTACGTATACTACATATTCAGTGTGAAGGCTCTGTCACACATCACTGTACAGAGCACAACGTACGCCTAACGTACTCCTGGATCCTACTATTGTTTTGGTTTATACGTTGTTGTTCTTCATGTGTTCGTTAGAAGTGCGTTCAATACGTTATATATACTGCGTGAATCAAAAAATTATGCACGGATTAAAGATGGCCTTGACCTTGATATAAGACCCAAATCGGCTGAAAAGTAAATAAGATATGACCAATTTTGTAAGTACATCTCTTTTTACTCCATTCCAACGGGATTTACGCAGTTAAGCAAGATATTACAGGGTGTCCTAGAAACAACCTTACAATCTTTGCGTGTAATTTTCTCAGGTTTAGCGGACAGTCAGAAAGTATGTGAACATTGTATTTTATAGATCTTTAAGATGTCACAGTCTTGTAAAAAGACTTCTTGCGTCTTGTTATACACTCTAATTCGTAAGTGTAGAAATCTTGAACTTTTTTTAACTTTCGATGCTTTAAATAGCCTCCCTTCTAACATAAGTTTAAAAGCTTTAAACTTTGACATAGTTTAAATGATTAAACAATAGTTGTTTAAACTTTTAAACTATATATGATTACAAGCTTTAAACTGTAGCTGGTTTAAACCTTAAACAGAACCATGGTTTAAAAAGCATAAACTGTTGTTGTTTAAACTGTTTTTTATTGGATATGACTTTGTTTCTGTGTAAAATAATATGTTCGTGATGATAACCACGTTTGTAATAGTGTTTAGGCACGGTTCCCAATTCATGACGGAATATATTCCGACATACGAAAGGGCTTGACGCAAGAGCCATGACCAAATGCATTTTGAGTCATGACACAAAAATATTAGGAGAAACGCATAACTACTTTCTTTAAAGTAGTGTTTATAATGATAAAGGTCCTGGGGCAATTTTTCAGCATCATTCAATACATTTTACTACATCTGTCTTTGAATCATGACTCAATATTTTTCTGCATCATGATGCAAAACAATTGCGTTAAGCCTTTTCGTATGACTCAAAATCTTTCGTCATGAATTGGGAACCGTGCCTTACCTGGCTCAACCGGCCACACATTGATCATTGATGATCACGAAAGGCGCTGCATAATCAATTAATCAACAGCCAATATACAGAATTTGTGGCATGTGTAATGTACTGTGGTATTGTTCTATGAAGTGTGTATACGATAGCGTGCAATATAGCTGCAATGCACAAACTGTATGATATATCGTCCATTTATCTTCCAATGTTTGTGCAAATATTCACATCCCGGCATGAATCTATAATCCAAATATATCACTGTTTATCTATGCCCACATCTGTAAGATTTAGATGACAACTTGAGTTGTATTACGGCGCCTTTCGTGATGATCACATTCAGGTAGTCGGAGATTGATCCCATACAGATCTGATCCGCCATTACTATTTATGTCTAAACTTTAAAAAGTTTTAAAGCTTCGGGAAATTTCGTATACTTAAATGGTTTAATCGCTTTAAACAGCTACGTTTAAAAGATTTTCAGCTTAAACTTGTATAATTTTTAAACATCTTTAAACTTAATTTCTTAAAACAACGCAATTTTAACTTTTAGAATTAGAGTGTACGCATCTATTTACTTGTTTGGAATTTAAATCGTGTTAAAACGTCATAAATGTTATTGTGCTCGAGTCTGAGTAAGTTAGCATACTACCTTGGGAAAGTTCGCCACAGGGCTAACTTAACCCGTGTGATAGGGGGTCAACCTGCCCCATAGTCCCAGTTTTGACTTACCCTCGTGGTATACCAACAAAACAAATAATAAAGAGGATTTGATCTCATGATATGTTTGACATGTACCATACCTCGTAATCAATAATAATAACTTGAACCAGAGAAGTAATATTTTAACACTTGTACAAAATTACTTTTGCTCAAAAAGATTACTAAGGTAACTCTAAAACTCGTTTTACTGATAACTCGTACAAAGTGCTGAGTTCGGTCTTGTAAATTTGGTGCTTTCTGCATAACCAAAAATCACCAGTGACATATTTCTACCGATGTCACGTGAGCAGTAACACAAGGTGGGCCAACCCGCCCCAAGGGCCAACTTGCCCCACCCTCCCCTATATTGGGCTGATATTTTGGATCAGTGGTACCAATATCGACATGGTTATCGTTGGGAGCCCGTGGGGGAGGGTAGGGGGTACTATGTTTGGTTTCAATCGAGACGTGCTGCAGGGAAATTTTAAAATCCATCTAAAGAAATACCATTTTTAAAGGAAAATGGGCCCTTCCATGACTGAATCTCTCGAATTTGAATCAAATTTATTTAAACATCACAATTTGCACAAATTTTTGATATATTTTGGCACAAATTTGACACAAAAAATGCCAAAATTTGCGTCATTCAGCGGAAAGGTGGCGCAAAGTTTCCAAATTCTTGAAAAAACCACATCCAAATACCAAATACGTCCCTATATCCACTTTTGCACTAAATAGCCCTTGGGGATGGGAGTCAATTCACAAGGGTAGAGCTATTTTTAGTGCCCCTATCAGGGCTTTATTTCTAGATCTCATGCATGCAACCCTAAATGAGTAATGTGACATAAAATTATACAAACATATGTATATCAAATAGAGCTAATTACACATAACAAAATTACTGAAAAATTGCAACAGCATAGATGGTTCAATAATTGAATTTTGGTCTGTACATAATCACTTAATCTTAACATTCATGCTTGAATTGTTCAATAAATGAGACTGAAAAGGGTAATAGCAAAAGTTAGTTTTTAGATTACCTTTTCTGTACAGGCGTACAGGTTTAACAGTTATAAGATTTTAGCCCTTGACAATTTTGACAGTTATTTCCACAAGTTTAACCAAAACCTTATTGTTCAAAACTGGTCGTAAAGCTTTTTAAATTATTAGATAGTTTAGAGCTTTATTCTTAGCATTTGAAATGTTGTTGATGTCGGCAAGGAGAGAGACAAAAAATATGATTGACTTTCACAAGTCAAGTCAGGCGGGCAAGCTCTTTGTGACTAACAGGCCTACACTCTAATAGATATCGAATTTCAGGCTCTCCGACATTATCAAAAACAAAATCCCAAGCAGACTGTCTTCCCCACATTCATGTTAGAAACAGTCGAATTATTTTCATCGGACACACTATTCTAAAGGATCGCTTCAAAATTCAATGAATTTTTATGAAAAATAAAATTGATTGAATGAATGAATTGAATGAATCGAATGAATAACCGGTTGGAGCTAGCGGTTCCGGTTGGTCAAACGCCATTTGAGTTTGTTTCAATATTCCCTAAACATGCTAAAGAATCTTGTATATTTTGTAATCGTCTTTCCATACGCAGTGACAAGCAGTTCATGTTCATTCAAACCTGTTAAGCTATTCGCCCAAACCTGTTAATTACCAAGCTATTCGCACTAACCTGTTAATTACCGAGCTATTCGCACTAACCTGTTAATTACCAAGCTTTTCGTCCAAGGGCTTCATCAGGGTAAATTGGGCTCAGAATGATACAATGATAAGAGAAAAGGCTAAACAGTTTTGATCGAACATGCGATACCGTATTTTATTTGTCATATTTTATACTTCTTCCAGAGTATCGAGTAAGTGTTTATTTCTCAAATTGACTCTCTGGTTAAAAACTACTCAGGGCAATTAGATGAGAGGAGTAATCATATCGAAAATAAAATAATTCATTTGACCATTACAGCCTTAGAAACAAGACTGTTCTATATAAAATTGGAAACTAGAAGCACTGTTCTTGGTAATAGCTCATGATACGTAATAACTAAAACCGTTCTATAGTATTTTTTTTTTAGTCAGGGCACCTATTGCATATCACTAGAGGTAAGTAGCGTTTTTGACAAAAACTCTTTCATCAGATATTGCTATCCCTGCATGCATTGCAGCGACTCTGACAGTAAGCATGTAAAAAATAAAGTAAATAAGATCATCATTCTGGGCATGTAGATAAGTACTGATCATTTCCTTAAGACTTTTAACTTCGGTTTCTGTTTAAAACAAAGCGAGAAGTTTAAATATTTAACCTTTAAAATAAGTATTTACCGGGTCTTTTTTCCCGTACACATGGAAGCTCAAGCCATTTTCTGGTTACAAAGAATGTTGGGAAAGTATTCCATAGCTCGTATTATTAACACAGACATTATAAATCAATATGAATAGATTCCATTTGGTTTACAGAACTTGAATAAAAATGGTACTTCAGATATATTGCTATCAGTGGCATCCAGAGGAATTGATTCGGGCTCAAATAAAGCATTACGTGGCCGTCCATAATAAAACTTCCAACATCAATGCCATTCACACGCTATTTGATGAAGCACTTAGAGAATGTGAAACCCAAAGACTGGGAAAATGCTTGTAAACATGTTTTGGAAATTGAACAGTCATATTGAGATCATGACCATATCTGCGACATTGAAATCCCAGAAATTGTAATCAAACT
>JXSR01S010479.1:17588-29803 GCA_000969725.1 Ophiothrix spiculata
CAACGAACAAACGGCAAATAACTCTTATAACAACTAAATATTTAGACAAGTTTTACAATTGATAAACTCAAATGAATATAGGTTTTCTTTGATATTTTCTTAACGTTCGGGTATTAGATGAAAACAATAATATTCAGGTTGACATTATAAGAATTCTATTGAGTAAAAGGTAGAATATCTGGTGCAATGTATCATATTTTAGTGCAGGATATATTTGTCCTTTTATATACTTTACCATTTAATGAGCATGGGCATATCCGTAAGTTTTAATGGATGTCACGACCTGGTGTGTCGCACTAGTTCTTGATAATGGTTGCATCAACAGGCTACTGTTATGAATAACATACGGACATTTCTAAGGGGCGATGGCAAGCAAGTAACGTTTTATATTGCTGCAGTTAACAATTTGTTCGAAGGACTTTTTTCTTATATTTGTTGTTTAGGTTAAATCTACGTTTTAGCGTTCTTACAATACAATATCAAATTATGGATACGTAATCACACTCGGAAAACTCATTTTGCATTGCCAAGTTGGCATTGTTGTGTTGTTGTTAAATGCAATTTGAAAAGTTTTCCATTTCTATTCCGATTTTTTTAGTGTCTCTCAAGAGATAATAAATGTTTAAAAATCTTTACTTAAACTCAACATGTAGATAGTCAATATAAAGAAAATGATCATAAATGAACACGATCAAGATGATTATTGCCATGATTTGCCAGCTAAACATCCTGATTCGAATCCGTTTAAAGTCGATTATCGGTATATCTGAAGTACCGAGTTGATAAAAAACATTAATGTTGTCCCGTATTAAAAGTTGAATATATTTAATTCCGGCGTAAAGTTTAGTTATTTGATTTGATTATATCATTTGCTATTCACTTTTTTTCCATAGACAACTTATTCAAGTCGTTGTAAAATTAACCTTAGTCAAATACTATGGACTATTTCTATTTCAAAAATGACTTACCATCCAGGAATCAAGTTATTCCATGAATACATTTTGGGGATTCGAGCCAAAGAGAATAGGTTAGAGAGAATCACCTGGCGTGATTGGAGCAGTATTGACTGTTTAATATGTACTTACGGCATGCGTCGCAGATGTGCTCCGGTTCTTGCATCATCATTGAGGTCATACACAATATTGATAGTAAATTTCTAATGTTTAAAGCGATACAAAGTTAAGGAGAAAAAATAATCAACATAATAAATTTAAGTATTTTTGTTTAGTTCTATTTAAATCAGTGAATGAAACTGAATATTGAACGATTTAAAGTATGTAGAGTCAGAGTATTGTGTTTCCCTGTAAATCGTATGTTTCTATTAACTGTTATTTTTGAATTCTGCGATAAATGTCTCCAAGGTGACTCAAGTTTTTAAAAATGTTGGGTCTATTGATGTGAATGAGGTGTCTAAATATGCGGAATTATACATAGCAGTATTGACATTTGAAGGCGATTTTTTTCTATTCATAATCAGAAAATTAAGGGCTTTAAAAATGTACTAATTTCCGTTGAGCACTGGGGATGAAAATGTGATCGGATCCTTCAATTTTAAACATTAATGGATATTTAAGATGTATTTTCAACTGTCACTTGCCGTTGCACTGATTCTAAAATGAGTTTTAAAATGTTTACAGTGGAATCCAATATTTCAAGACAAGTCTCTACAAGGTTCAGACACTTTCTGATGCAGTTTTTCGTCCTCATATGACGCGCCTAATGTGCAGTAACTCGACAATCTTGGATTATCGCCGAGGATCCTGGTTTATTGGTTGGAAAAAAAAACCTGGATTTTCAATCGATAATCAAAGATTTGATGATCCGGGACTTTCGAAATGTTAATATAAATCTTTGATAATCAATTATTGATAATCAAAAATTATCAAATTGAAAATCCAGGATTATCGAATTATTGTACATTGGGCGCCAAAAATCCTGGATTATCAATTAATAATCTAGGTTTTCATTTAAATGTCGAAAACCGTTGAATTTTAAAGTTACAATCAAAGATTTTCGGTTTGATAATTCACGATTTTTAAAATGAGAATAGAATAATTTTATATATTGAGAATATATGCATATTAACCACACTTTATTGCATTGTGGGTGCATACAGTTTCGTTATGGTTGTTATCATCACCTACCGTAGCGTAGGTTTACATTCCCTGGTAAATATAGAGTAAAATGATTGTAGTATCATATTCCTATTAAAGATGCACATTGTCATTCTTGCACACATATTTTAGTACAATTCTGGTACAGCAACGTGTAATGGAATCGTTCTAAAATTGTACCGGAATGATGTTCAAAATGCGCACCTCAGGAATGTTGTACTAACACTGAGCTCGATTTTTTTTCGGGCTGAGAAGGTTTCTCAAAGATGCAACTTTATGTTGTGTATTATTGTGCGTTAACATGTGGTTAAGGCTTATATTTTGTCTCAAATCATCGTATCTTTTGTAGCCGAAGTTGTGCTCTTAAATTTGTGTTGTAAATTGTCACAAAACCCTTAATATTTGCTTCCTGTTTTATGTGGAGTTCAAATAACAGGATTTCTTTAGTAAGATTCTCCCCTGAAGGAAATGGCTAATTAATATAATTTTCATGTAAATATTTCTTGGCATATGTGTTTCAATTAAGAGTTAAACAAACACTTTTATTTTAGCATTGCAGGTCATACGGTTTCGTTGTGGATTTATCTTTAAGGGTACGGGGAATCCATATGCTCAGGAAAATGTGAATCCTAACTATTTTCAATCATAAAAAGATAAATAATTTCCACTGCCTTTGCGGGGACTCGAACCATGGATTATGGCCGGGGTTAGTCATGCATTACGAAGCGAGAGATCTACCGCTGAGCTATCAAGGTAGCGTTGAGATTGTGAACTAAAATCTAAAACATAAACATTAGAATGCCATATTTTTCTTTTGTTTACATAAAATTGCAATTGTTGCTTCATTGGAATGCTCAATTTGTAAGTAAATTATGCAAATGCTTATATCAGACAAAATGTCGATAATGTAGATACTTAAAACATACAATTCACAGCTCAAACAGGGCAAACTCAGAGTCGTAATTCACGTCCAGATTTTCGGGCAAACAACCCGGGTTTGTAACATTATCATTCAAAATAAACTCAGCATATGTATAAACATTTTCTTTGTAATTCAATAAGAAGTATCAAGCCTACAATCTGTCAACATTTGAAACCAGTCGAATTGTTCGAACATCATGAAATTATGAGGTTTCGGCGAAAGAGGTTTCTGTGAAAAATTGTCAACTTTTGTGAAGTAGTCTTTCGGTGTCATTTTGACCTTGATAATGGACGTGAAATCACTGGTAAAGTTATATATAAACTAAAGTTATGTATAAACTAGAAACTCTATTCAATATTGAGACGGTTTCTCGTTGATGCTAAATGTGTGTATTTTTTAAACTGATAGTAAGGTTCACAATTGTTTTGCCATATCATAGCCTTTAATATCATTAAATTATTCTTAGATCTGTGCCAAAGTAGCATGAAAATCCATACTGATCAATTTTTCGACTGTTTTGATTTTGTTTCTGGTTTCTTTTTAGTGTTAGTCCTACTCCTGTGCGCATTACTGTAATATAAAACGCATAATCATTAAATCGTTGTGACAATTTTCTATACATAAGTTAAAATATGTCTAAAACTACCCCTTAAAACACTACATTACGTTGTATTGATGACCATAACACCAGCGTGTCAAGGATATTTTCCTGCGCTGAAGGGGGAGCTTAGAGGGGCTTTCAGTATTTTGCTGAGGGAATTGAAGCCTAAAATCATCCAAAATCGGCTGATTTTGCATGATTTATAACAAAGTACGGGGGCTTCAGCAATCATAGCCCCCTTTCTGGACATCCTAGTGCATAACCTTTAAAATAGTTTTCGGGATTTTGAGAATGAGTTGAAAACGTGTAATATCAATTGCTAAAAAATGTTAAAAACCGTGATCAAAATTATGCATACAATGTTTGATACATCCAATAAACAATTATCATTTGGTTATATTCTGCTTAACAAGTTTATTTCTAAAATACCAAGTGTCAAATGTATTCAAAATCTTGTAAATGTCATTGAATTGCTTATAATATGTTAAACGTATCTCTCAAACGTCAAATGCAACTGCTTCTCCTTTAATGAGTTTTCACGCCTGGATATATCAGATTATGACACTCTGATTAGATTGATGTTGGTTGAGGAATATTCAACAGATGAAACAAGTCTAAATGACCTATATTACCGTTAGCTGCAAGTATCCTATTTCACTTTATTTGTTTCAGAATTGATCTCCTGTCGAAATCAAATGCATGTGACAGGGATTGTTGGCTGGTGTAGATTTCTTTGAGTAGTAAAAACACACATTAGGTTGCTATTCGTATTATCTTTATTTTCCGAATTTAAACAGCATATAATTATTTGTACTGTTCTTCAAGGAGCTGTGTGCGTAATTTCATTAATTAAGGATAAAAAGGGCGAATGATGATTTTGTTTTAATTCTTAACTGGATTTGGCTATTTTATGACATACCCCTTGTTTTTGGCTCAAAATATTGTTCAATTTAGTTTATACCATGTGTGGTAATAATAATAATAATAATAAGATCTTTATTTAGACATGGAAAAACATGTTTAAATACATTGTTCGTCCACATATCCGTTTGGCTATTAAACACAACAATTTACACAATGTCGATTCAAAACGTACAATGTAACATACATACACAATAGGTTGAAACAAATTATACATTCAAAATATGATTATAATTATGTACAAAAATAAGGATATTACGTTAACCTTTATCAAAGTTAAAAACATTGCAATAATATTAAAAATGGTTAAAATATTATACGATATGAAAAATATGATATTGCACAAAATTATGCATAACACAATTCAAACACCTTACATGCCTTTCCGCACACCTCATGCGCATATTCACCTCATAATCCCCTACCCCGCTACAACTTAAGCTCACAAAGGCACACCTCCGTTGATCATATCCCTCACTCAAAGCACCCGTTTTCAATATCTAACACAATAAAAGAGTATACAAACAATTAAAACACCTAATTGTAAACAAGAGTAAAATTAGCAGTATAAGAAGATAAAACAATATATAAATCAATATAAATAAATGACAAAAATAAACAAATCCCAGTTCGCCCGGGCAGCGCGCTGCATTGGCTCATTGCTGGATCCATAGGAGGAGAGATATATTCAAAACAGAAAAGGGGGTTTGATTGTGTATACTCTCATTCATCTGGGTTGATATCAGTTCTGGGATAAATTTAATCTAGACAACCAGACATTTGTACTTACCCGGAGTAACCAACGTTGCGAGCGAAAGGGGGTTATTCAAGTCTTCATTTGTGCCTTTACACTCATTTTAAGAGGTTGCCAAACATTATGAAATATTAGAGTTACCTATTTGGATGAAAAAATTCTACAAAATATAAATGTAAAACATAATGACGTATTAACCTTCTTGCATTAAAAATGAAAACAATATCAAGTCATATGAAATCATACAAGTGAGGTGAAAGAGAATATAGGACATACTGTATACTGCAAACACGCTATTTGATTAAGCTCTCATGAGTTGGTGTGCTGTTTCGTTTGTCTCACTTAGGGAGTTTTATGCAAGCGACTTATCAAACTTTTATATCCTTAAATTACCTTTTTACCTTGATGAGTGGATTAAAATGGAAATATGAATTTAGCAGCATTGTGTTGCTGTTCTTGAATTTATTAGTTGCGTGAACTTGCTAATTTATCAAAACAAATTCATTTTTTTTTTTTTTTTAAATTTTAAATTTGCTGATAGCACCCTCGAAATATTTTGACTTTTATATCACTGATACGTCAAAGACCTTCTCCATGTTATTAATGAGTGGAAATTACCTATTATTATTCTTGCACTAATGTTAAAGTATAGCATATATATATAATGAACCGCGAATTGATTTTCATCCGAGATGATAAAAACTTTTTGAGTTCATCGTATTTTATCACATAAGAGGATCTGCATGTACTTTGGATAAGCTATTTTAAAAGTTATTAGTCAAATGAAAAAGAGAATTTTACTAATAAAGTCTTCAAGCTGTGTATGTTATATCTTATATACAAAGTAGAACCTGAAACAGTTGTTTATATATGGTTTTGATAGTGTCATTATTTTAATTTTATTTGCTTATGCTTGTTGAGAAGAGAGTTGTGGTGAAATTTGTCGTCTTTAATGTTTGTGATGTCTCATATGGAACGCAATATTACATCACATATTACTGGCAACTATTAGTGATATGCTTTAATGCTTATATGTGACCGTCCACCCCAAAACAGCAGTAAATGCCAGCTGTTTTAATTTTTTAATTAATTGCAAAGACCATGCTTTAAGGTTTAAAATGACACCTTAATGAACTTCACACGATTTCCAGAAGTCAAGTAATGGTCTATCAAAAGTTGTCAGGGAGTAAAGCGTATAACTGAGATAAACGCGTTCAAAGATTTGTAAGCCCTATATTTTATGTTGATCGTCTTGCGAATATGCCAATTTATTTCACATTTCCTATGATTTTTTTAATTGAAACTTTGCTGGCATTTTTTTGTAAGCACTAGGATTATGAATTTGTCAAAAAATCAATTTCGGCAAATAATGACCTTGACATGTATTTTCACCTGTAGCGCAAAATGAAGTTTCTGGCATTTACTGCTCATACGGGCTGGGCGGTCACATATGTCTATGCCTTATTTAGGGAGTTATATACAAGGAAATATATAATTTGACATGGAAATATTATTTATTATTGATTAATCTCCCGTAAGATGTTGAACTGTTTCATTTGTCGCATTTAACCCTCGTCTACCCGGGGGGAGGGGGGGGTGGGGTGGTTCAACCCCAAAAATGTGTTTCGCCGCTGCATAAAAACGCAATAGCAATCCAGCCAAGGCATTTTTGTAATCTCGTTTACACCCTTTGCTGTCATATTGATCAAACAATTAGCTCTCATAAAATGATGAACTGTTTTATTTGTCTCATTTAACCCGTCTACTCGGGGGAGGTTGCAACCCTCAAAATGTTTTTCCCCGCTGCCTAAAAACGCAATAGCAACCCACCCCAGGCATTTGTGTAATCTCGTTTACATCCTTTGCTGTCATATTGATAAAACAATTAGGTGGTACCACTTTAAATTAAAGTGGTAGGCTGTCATGAATGATGAAGGAGGGGTGGTAAGGCCCAAGAAAAATTCAATTCACAATTTTGAAAAATATGCGCATGCTATGAAGCAGATAAACTTGCAGAGCATGTTAGAAATCTCATTTTCCTTGATAATCAAAACATGTTTTTAAAGAATGTGAAATTCGAACTTCTTACTCCAAATGTCTTTGATAAGTTTTTTCCTTCATAAACTATGTTCATTACAAATTAATTGCTCACTTAAACAATAACAAATATTAAATTTGCTGCTAGAGCCCTTGAAATATTTTGACTTTTACATCACAGTATACGTAAAGACCTTCTCCATGTTATTGATGAGTGGAAATATTCTTGCATTAATGTTAAATGTGAATGAACCGAGAGTTTATTTTCATCCATGAATACTATAAACTTTTGAGTTCGTCGTATTTTATCACATAAGAAGATCTACATGTACTTTGGGCAAGCTATCTTAAAAGTAATGAATCGATCTTCAAGCCTTGTGTGATATATTTTTAAACCAAGTATATCTTACAACTGTTATTATCGAAAATATGACAAAAACGAGTATTTGAGAACGTCATTTAACCACGTGAAAAGCGAATAGCTCTACTAAACACTTAATGAGGAACTTTGATTTGTTACAATCTGCTTAATTGATGTACATTTTACAACGCTAAAGTTGTCTGTTTTCGGAGGTAGTTGATTTTGGCTCTTGTAAATAAATTTGTTTTAATTGCCCTTTAACTCTCCTGTGGTAGTAAAAATAATTCATTGTTCTTAGTACAGGTTATAATATTTGGTACAATCAAATGTATTATATATATGTAGTAAAGGACATCCATTTCCTTCTGTATATATGCTAACCCAATTACTTGCGCATGGGCATATCCACAAGCTTAAATGGACGTTGCGCCCTCGTTTTTGACAATGATTGATCTGCTATCTAGAGTTTACTATCAATGACCATGGAAAGACAAGTAAGTTTATACGACCATGTATAACATAAATTAAATTATACAGAAAAATACTATTACATAAATAAACAATACATTTCTAAAGTGTTTTATCTACGTTGAACCTAATCTTGATACAAACTGACAAACATAATATCTGACCGTTAATTGTTATTATTACGTTTAAAATGGCACCTCGATGAACTTTGCTCGACGTCTGTCGGGTTAAACATGGAACTGAGATACACGCATTCAAAAATCAGTAAGTTATATACTTTTCTTTTGATGATTCTTCTAATACTGTAATGAAAGGCGCACATGATATAATGTTTTGTAGTTTTCAAAAAATAACGAGTTTATAAAATGATGACACTTATCTATTCTCGATTCTATGGAAATTTATGAAGTAAAAATATACCCAAGCGATCTTGGACCAGATGTAAGAAATGACAAGAACAATATTAGTGAAAAAGCGTCACAAACGTTATGATGTCTGATCTTATGTGAATGTGATGTGAAACAAATTATACACTCAAAATATAATTATAATTATGTACAAAAATAAGGATATTACGTTAACCTTTATTAAAGTTAAAAACATTACAATAATATTAAAAATGGTTAAATTATTATACGATATGAAAATTATGATATTGCACAAAATTATGCATAACACAATTCAAACACCTTACATGCCTTTCCGCACACCTCATGCGCATATTCACCTCATAATCCCCTACCCCGCTACAACCTAAGCTCACAAAGGCACACCTCCGTTGATCATATCCCTCATATCACTCAAAGCACCCGTTTTCAATATATAAAACAAGGAAAGAGTATAAAAACTATTAAAACACGTAAATGTAAACAACAATGAAATTAGCAGTATAAGAAGATAAAACAAGATATAAATCAATATAAATAAATGACAAATATAAACAAATCCCAGTTCGCCCGGGCAGCGCGCTGCCTTGGCTCATTGCTGGGTCCGTGGGAGGGGAGATATAATTAAAACAGAAAAGGGGGTTTGATTGTGTAAACTCTCATTCATTTGGGTTGATATTAGTTCTGGGATAAATTTAATCTAGACAACCAGACATTTTTACTTACTCGGAGTAACCCATTAAAGTCCATCAATACATCTAAAAAGTACAACTAAAAACATAACGTGTTGAAGATTTGGTTACATTCACACAACGACTTGACATTATTATTGATTGATGGGTTGACTTTTTGGGCGTTCATTCAACTTTATAGATAAGAAAAGGTTGGTGACACACATTATACATTTAATGATTACGAGGAATGACTTACGATAGACCCAACACGACGTGCAGTTTGTTAGATTTATGTGGTTTTCTATTTCTATTCCATAAAAGTTCAACATCAGTTGTTTATATATTTGCTTGTTTGCATAGTTTGTTTTTATTTTCTTTGTAGGTTGTAGGTGATTGTGTTTGTTTTGTCTGTATACATTCTGTAATGGCATAAGCATCATTCTTAAAATAGTTTTTATCGTATTTCGCGAAAAAACAATGCCGGAGTGAATCATCAGAGCGATATTACTGTCTTAGCTATTTTTTTATTCAACTTGTTATATGTATAAAATAGGAAAGAACGTTTCTTCAAAAAAAAAAATCATTTGTTGTTTTTCACTCAATCTCAGAGAGCACATCACACATTATACATTATCAAGTCGTTGAAAAAAATATTTATTTGGCGTAATGCAATGCGAAACTTAAATGAACAAGTCGAATGATGTTTTCACCATTTTGCATTTAAACGAATAGGCATTATATACAGTCATATAAGATGATACAACATTATAGATGAAATATAACCTTCTTTTTTCTCAAATTTATAACGTTGTTTGTCTTTTAAAGTTAATTGTTCTATTAATACGTTTTGTAAAGGAGAAGCAAAGATTTGATTTATACAAAAGAATCTAAAAGAGGTTGTTACCTTTTGGAGAGAGCAATATATAAAACAACGATGTATAAACAGCAATCGTGTGTTATTTGATAAAGTTCTCGTGAGATGGTGTACTGTTTCATTTGTCTCATTTAGGGAGTTTAATGCAAACACTTAATTTGACTCTTATATCCTCAAATTACGTTTTTATCCTAATGAGTGTATTCAAATGGATATACAAACTTAGCAGCGTTATGTTGTTGTTCTTGAATTAGTTGTGTGATTTTGCTAATTTATCAAAATAAATAATGATCAAGTTCATTTTATGAATATTAATAAACTACACGCGTTTTTTTATCGATCTCATATACCTGATAATACAAAATATGTACCTAAAAGCATGGTTCCATCAACATGTAATTTTATACATATTGGCTTAGGTGAATAAATGGGCCTACGTGCTTATATGAAGGTTGAAACGAAGCATTTTTTAGAATTTCTGATGTTTTTATATTTAATCCTACTCTACCAAGGTTTGTTTTTTCTTTGTAACACGCCTACCCATGGGTTGCAAACCTACTTTAAACTTTTAGGAACCGAACCCCAATGAACTTGTTTTTGCTATCAGGGATTCCCTTGTCACATAACCTTGCGGCGAGATTACGATGTGTTTACGGTGTCAATCAGACGCCGATCGGATACCGACGGTGTTTGTGAGCCGTAAACAAGCCGCAAGAATTTAATTCCAAGCTAAATTATTGCGGTTTATTTACGATGTCTTCAGTTATGGTCATATAACCACCGCTGTCCTACGGGCATCGCAATCATTCATCGGTGTCATACCGGAGTTGTGGGGTTGCGGCTTCTTGCGGCTTACGTGACCAGGGTGTCGGTATAATGTTTCTCCTCTGTCAAAGCTCAAGGAGCCCAATCTAAAAATAAAAAAAAAAAGAATCAATAAATAAAATCAATCAATAAATAAATAATTAAATAAGTTCAGACCAGTCGAATTAAAACTTCTAATACCAAAATGCAAAGTACTTACGCTATACCAATACACTACAGAGTGTCCCAATAAACATTGTTCATGAACATTGCGCTGATTTTCACAGAAGTTTGGCATATCAGCTACTCAAATATTATATCATTCTAAAGCCTATAGTTTTGTTAATCATTGCTGAAGATATCAGGAAAATCCATCGAGGCAAACTAGAGATATTGTTGATTTTGTCAGCTTACATCATTTTCCTTCTGCACAATGAGAATCCTGTGGTTAAGCAAAATCAAAGGGAATGAAACATGTCTATGACATGGGAATAGAGCTGATTTTCTTAAAAGTATGTTTGACAATCTTCTTAAAACATCTATTACTTTAAAGTTCATGCCTGTGTCTATCATTGTTAAAAATTTCAAGCTAATCCATCGATGCAAGCCAGAGATATTATATGATTTTGTCAGCTGGTATCATTTTTCTTGTGCACAATGGAAAATCATGTAGTTAAGAATGTTTTCAAAGAACTTCGAAAGGCTTCATACAAACCTATTGACACTTGAGTAATTAATATCGAAAACATCACCATCTGCATCTGTCCAATACTGCAACAAACTCTACTGCGGGATATTAATAGTTGCAGGCGCGGCTAGCTGACGTGGTTAATGGTGAGCCCCCCTTAAGAAAGATGACATCTGCATATTACTGAGTTTGGATTTGAAGGCTTCAACAGATGTGGAATCCCTAGTGTTGGCTGGCAGTAGATTCCACTCCGCAGTGGTTCTTGGTAGAAAGGAGAATTTAAGACAGTCTTTCTTTGATGTGGGGTGATTAAATGAAATTGAAGCTGATTTGCGCGTGGATATTCCCCTTTCTGGTTTAGTTTGGAGATGGTCTGTATTCATGGCGACTATGTGGTTGACGGACTTGTAAAGTAGAGTGAGTCTGGAAGCAGCTCTGCGTTCCTCCAGCGACTTCCAACCTAATTTCGATATCATTGAAGACACACTGGATTTTCGGCGGAAGTCCTTGCAAACGAATCTGGCTGCACGACGCTGAACCGCTTCTAGTTTGTCTTTGTGGTTTTGATGATGAGGATCCCATATGGTGGCGCAGTATTCAAGTTTGGGTCT
>JXSR01S010480.1:91515-104270 GCA_000969725.1 Ophiothrix spiculata
TGTTTTTGAACTTGAAATTAACAACCGTAAACTGTGCTTATTTGGTAACATTATATTAAACAATATTGAAGGTATCTTCTATCCATACTTGCTAAATAGATATTAATCTACGCAGTATGTTATTAAGACTTCATTAACCATGGTAGATTAAGAAAACAATGTTGCAAAATCATGATTTATAGCAAAAATTTATAGTTTTTTCCTTCTCATGCTAAACAATTTTTATTTGCACAAGAGATCAAGATAAAATATATGGACGGCCTAGCAAGTCGAAAGAGAAAGGGAAATATTAATTCAGTTAACATATGCAAATTGAATATCTTTCTTTGTATTATTACAATCTGTATCATACTCATGAAATTGAAACCCTTAATCATTAAAATCAATTTGACAATGATTTGAAGTCTAACATTTCAAGCTCTGTAAAGACTCTTAAAGATTTTCTTAAAAAGTTCCGTTAAACCTTTTTTTTTATTTTTTTATGTATAACAATATATTTTTTTCCATGTATAACAATATATTTTTTCTGTACATTTTTAAAGTATAAAAACACTGCACTGTCAAATACAAATTGCACAAATGAAACATGAAAATATTAAAAAGATATAAGGTAATTTCTGTTTAAAATAATGGTTCTTATATACATTTTTAAAAGATTGTGTATCAGCTTTAATTTTTGTCGCCGGCGACTAAAAAGATGTGAAAACAGTGTTTCTAGTTTCAAAATTTAAAAAGATTTTGTTTCTACGCTTGTGATGGGTAAACAAATTATTTTTGATGAAATTGTTTATCTTTTAATTTGTATCAAATTATCTTTAAGAGCTTTGTTTGCTTTTTGTCTGGTAAATCCAGATCCGAGGTACAATTTTAGGATTCAGAAAACACAAGATAGTCACACCACCATCACAGAATGATATATTGCAAATTAGTTATCTCTCAATTTGAGTCATTTCCGTGTAATTTTTTTTACTTTTTGGATATTGATTTAAGCTTTATTTAGGGCATTTCCATAAGTTTTTAATTCTAAGTGGAATCTAGGCTAGTCCCTTTAAAACACTGATTACATTTTTGTTTTTGTTGTTTGTTTGTGTGTTTGTTAGCTTGTTTGCTTGTTTGTCTTGTTTTGTTTTCAAATAAAAACTTTAAAATCTTTACATATGAGACGCCAAACGTTTATCATTTTTTTTTAACATGGTTAAGGCTGGGGTAGACTTTCAACTAGCATAAACGGTTTTTGTTCTCTAACTCTCAAACTAATTGCATAAACCATATAAAAGTATACACTTTTAGAAGTGGACTTTTACCTTGAACATATCGGTGATATCGGTTTTTGACCAAAAATGTTGATTTTGGCAAAAAAATGCCAAAAACCGTATTTTTGCCCCAATAATTTCTGGAAAGCCTAACTAAAATTTGCACGCGTGAAAGTTTGAACTTTTTGGGGGTTTTTTTTCAAATTTAGAAACACATGTATAGGAAGGGTTTTCTAAAAATTTTGATTTGTATCTTATTTTTGAAAAATTGCCAAAAGTAGGCCCAAAATTCCCATTTTGGTAGCAGCGGTGGGATTTTTTTACATTTTTTGACCAATTGTTTGCATTTTTTAAAAAACTAAGATAAAAATCGAAAATTTGAGAACACCCTTCCTAGACATTTGTTTCTAGAGTTCAACATTTCACAAATGCAAATTTTAGTTGTGCTTTCCAGAAATATTGGGGATAAAAAAAAACATGTTTTTTGGCATTTTTTGCCAAAATTAACATGTTTGGTCAAAAACTAATATCATCATCATGTTCAGGGTAAAAATCTGTTTCTAAAAATGTATACTTTTATATAGTTTATGCAATTAATTTGAGAGTAGGAGTACAAAAACGGTGTATGCCATTTGAAGGTATACCCCAGCCTTAAGGTAGGCCGTCAAATTTTGTTGTTGTTGTTGAAAAAAAAATATATGAATGCTATGAAGCTGAAACTTGCTATCATAGCAAAAAAAACTATGAAAACCCGCCATTTTTGCAAAAATCCCGATTTTCCGATACGATTTTTGTGATTATTGTATCGTTGAATAGGGGAGAACCATAGCAATCTAACGATAGCAAAGATCATATAGGAGGTGGTTCCGTTCTAAATAATTAGGGGGTAGACATGTTACAAACAAATAGCTTATGTGGACGAGGGTCAAAAAGGCAATGCATTGCTCATTCAAAACTGGGTAAAAATCGTCTGGGGAGCTGGAGGATAAGGTGATTATGACTGACTACCGGTATGACAGGGATGATGATGACATGACTGAACCCTAGTGAATTAAGCATCATCATTACGTATTCTCATACGTATTTGCTTGCAATTGCTACATTTCCTTGTACATAAAGAAACCTTCGACTATTTACCTAAGGCTTGGATTCTGTTCATACATTAATCGTGTATGTCCATCGTGTATGTAAAGCATCACAGTTTGTATAAGGTTGCACTTCGGACTAGTCGATCAGAACTCCTCTTCTGAGTCACTTAATAGATTAGCAACATCCATACTACCAACTGACATGGCAGAAAGAATGGTAAGCAAAATAACTATTTTAGCTAGTATATTAAAGCATTATGATGAACGAGCTGAAGTATTCATAGTGTTGAAAACACGAATTAGTTCGGGACAGCATCCCTTTATACTGATATGAATTAAGTTAGTGTCTAGTCTCAATTTGAAATACCCCGAATCACTGAGTATGTCGCGCGTTCGAGCTCCGCCACGCAAGGCCGACGGGTTATTTCCTTGGGCAAGGCATTTAGTCTTTTATTTGCTTCGTCGACTTATCATGTAAGGGGCACCGTAATTGTATTTTTTGTAAGATAGCTATAATTGTCATTTTACCTTCTGAGATAACAAAGTTTGTTATTTTGGTGGTAACGGAATTTGTGTAAACCGCTTTGATATGGGAACTAGATCTTTGTAAAAGTGTTTGTATTTATAAAGGCCTATTTATTCATTTATTTTTCATCAAGTCAGTATTAACATTTCTAAAGGATTTAATGATAAAGTTGGGTGAAAAGGGTCTTGCACTGAAATTGACCATAATCTCACGGAATTATATTATTGAAATCACCTAATATCACCCAGTTTCGTTGCATAGACGGGGTTATAAAAAACACGTCTTCCTGGTTTAATCAGTCTTTAATCTTTTGAATCTGTGAGTAACTTGTTAAGTTTATCTACAAATAATAACATGGACCTTGTTGATACCCCGGATGATACATGTACTAGCAATGTAGGTATTGGCCTCTATCAAATTAATCAGAAGATTCTAATTGCGGATAGAAATAACTAAATTGGCCGGGTAAATTGGAACCTCATTTTGTCATGCCATACATAAGCCTATCGCGTGTCTCATGTTGAAAAGCGACTTCTTTGACAACAAGTAAACAAACAGTTTGTATTTGTTTTTATTTCGAGATATTTTTAATTAATGCAGAAATTTAGAGGCACAATTGTGATCAATTTGTTAGAAACGAATATTAAAATCAAGAAGATCTGCAGAGCATGTTTGTTTTTGAACTTGAAATTAACAACCGTAAACTGTGCTTATTTGGTAACATTATATTAAACAATATTGAAGGTATCTTCTATCCATACTTGCTAAATAGATATTAATCTACGCAGTATGTTATTAAGACTTCATTAACCATGGTAGATTAAGAAAACAATGTTGCAAAATCATGATTTATAGCAAAAATTTATAGTTTTTTCCTTCTCATGCTAAACAATTTTTATTTGCACAAGAGATCAAGATAAAATATATGGACGGCCTAGCAAGTCGAAAGAGAAAGGGAAATATTAATTCAGTTAACATATGCAAATTGAATATCTTTCTTTGTATTATTACAATCTGTATCATACTCATGAAATTGAAACCCTTAATCATTAAAATCAATTTGACAATGATTTGAAGTCTAACATTTCAAGCTCTGTAAAGACTCTTAAAGATTTTCTTAGAAAGTTCCGTTAAACCTTCGTCAGCTATGTAGTAACATTGTGTGTATATTCCATTTATCATTGCAATTCCCCCGTCAGATAATACCTTTGAGCCCGGGGGGCCACTCGAAGAAAAAGTGGTACGCATGCTCGTCAGAGCACCTCAAAATCGGACCCTAAATGTCGAAATCATGTACCGCAAATTCTAACCCTTAATGTCGTAAAATATTCAAAATTATACCCCTAATGTCGTAATACACTAAAAAATTTAAATTGACCTATGTCGTAGTGGACATTTGTCCCAATTAATGGCGTAACAGTGTAGTTTTTCTTGGAATATTAGAATAGCTGGTGAAAAAGTGACCCTAAAGTTGTAGATATCATAAAAAGACGATGCATGTACAAAGTTACGTTACTCTGAAAAGGCACCCCTTTTGTAGACGTCGACGACGCCAATGGGCCAAAATCCGACCCTTTTCGACGTTTTTCCTGACGAGCATGCGTACCACTTTTTTCTTTGAGCGGCCCCCGGGCCTTTGAGGCACCTGAGTCTCGCATTCCTAACAGGTGAGCATCTTCAGAAGTTTGCAGAAAGTAGAAATCTTTAACAATTTTTTCTTGTTATTTTTTTTAGCCTACCGTGGTCGCAGCAAGCGACTTTGACAAAGATAAAGATGCACAAATCCTTAGAAAAGCTATGAAAGGAATGGGTAAGTGAATGTGGAAACCGTTGTTTGTTTGTTTGCTTGTTTGTTTGTTTGTTGTTGTATTTATTTTGTTTGTTTGTTGTTTGTTTATTTGTTTGTTTGTTGATTGGTTGGTTGGTTGCTTGCTTGCTTGCTTATTCAATTGTTTGTTTTTTCACCATCATTTTTATGCTTGGACAATTCTGGGTGTGCTGTAGCAGTTAACAGGCTTCATATCCTGTTAACACTTTACAGTCGGTATATCGTTCATATCCAAATTTTTAAGTCACAACAATACTTTGATTTTGACAAACACCTATATGTCATTATTTTTTGAGCGGCTGTGATAACTGCATACAAATGATGTTGGCCACATAACCTTACGGCGAGGTTACGATGTGTCAACGGTGTCATACCAGGTATACAGAATTCAGCGGACATCAATCGGACACCGGACGGTGTCCGTGCGGAGACCGGGTGGAGTCGGTGAGCCGTAGAGACGCCGGAAGCATGCGGCTTGTATACTATGTCTTCAGTTATGGTCACGTAACCACCGACCAGGCATCGCAAGCATTCACCGGTGTCATACCGATGTCGTTGCGTCGTTGCGGCGCTTCAGTGTTGCTGCTCCCTTCGGCTTATGTGACCAAAAGATAGCATAACGGTGAATGTTTGCGAAACTGCGTTCATTTTACTCTTTCTACAATTGCCGACAGAAAAGGTGCCTCCTTAATCCAATACCAAGAATGTCCAGTTCATGTTAACGTAACCTGATTGCATACAACTTGGAACTAGTGATTATAGTTGGCACTAGAGAGGCAATTTTAATATGAAGCGTCCTGAGGTGACTTGCAGTTTTACGCTTATTGGCTACTCATCCAAATTCAAATGGAAAACCCGAAGCGCCGCTTATGTCGTGCACCGTGTTATTACATGGATCAGTCACAGTGGTACCATTATTGGCCTGATAATTTGTTTGGAACCAATTCGCACATGTTGGGCTGAATACTTGATTAATATCAGGACTTTCACAACGAGCGCAAGTAGAAACGTGCGTTAATAAATCATATATTATGATTGTTCAAATCCTCAGTTTTCTCCGGTTTTTGTAAAATTAGCATTTTATAAATCGTAATTCCTTCGATAGGAGCTTACGATTTTGTAAACCAATTACCAATAGTTACGAATTCTAGTGCTTAACTAACTGTAAATCCATTTTTCTTCTTATAAGGTTTACAACAGAAAATAGATTTTATTACGAGATTTTCACCCGAGTAGTAGTTAATGGTACATTACTTCAACACAAAGAATAATCCCGGGCTACTTCTGATTTGTAAAATCGTTGAAAATATCAGGCACGTAAAGATTAACAAAAACTGCTGAGTTTTTCCTTGTTTGAGATTGAACAATTCGTAAACTATATGGACTTAAACTAGCCTATTGTGTTAATTTGACTCAATAAGTAGGGTGTGTAATGATTCACTTACTGACCGTTATCTTTATAGGTACCGATGAGAAAGAAATCATCGAAATCTTAGCCAATCGCAGTAATTCTCAGAGACAAGAAATTAGGGTGCAGTACAAAACAGCGTTTGGCAGGGTGAGTATGGCTGCCTTACAAATTAAGAACGCCGTATTTGCGTTCCAAATTATCTAAATACTTACTTTTTAAATAAAAGTTTGATTCGGAATGATCATGCAAAGGTTTTTGTTTTTGTTTGTTTGTTTGTTTGTTTGTTTTATGTCAAACTCTATCGGCACCATGTTGCACAATTACGTTTTTGTTTTATACAGCAGAAATTTGAAAGCGAAAACACAACAACTGCCTGCCGGTTGGTACAAATAAGTAGCATAAAAAGGAAGCACAACTATTTAAAATCAATTTTAAAATAACACTGCATATGGGGCAATCTATACACAGAGTGCAGATCCAGATGCATGCGCATCTCCGAGATCCAGATCTGAGATCTGCATCTCCCTATACCGCTTACATGTATGCATTTACGCATGAGTTCTGCACAGTAGACCCGGATCTGGCGCATCATTGCCCCAATGGGGAAATCTACACGGAGTGCTGATCTAGATGCAAACGCATCTGGGAGATCCGCATCTCCATAGACCGCTTGCACGTACACGTACACTGAGTGCTGTACAGCAGATCCGGATCTGACGCCCATGTAGCCACAGCCTTCTGCAAAGCGGTTTACGGAGATGCGTTTTCATCTGGATTTGCACTCTCGTGTAGATTACCCCATCTACTGTAAACCGGCTTCCGGAGATGCGCATTCATCTGGATTTGCACTCCCGTGTAGATTGCCCCATTGTCGTGATCTGCATCTGCTGTTTCCTTAGACCTCAACAGAAAAAGTGTTACGTTCATGACCTAATGAGATATGTGCTTATATATAGGGTTTTCAAATCTATCATTAAAATGCCATATTATCATTATAGTTTTCGTAATGAACGGGTATGAAAATCAAGATGAAAAAATACTTACTCGACTGTTTTTACTTCAAAAAAAACTTCATTGAATAGGTGAAAAGTAGCTAATCAAGTCACTTGCATAATATACAGACAAAAAAGTTGCTTTATGGTTCTATAAAGACCGATGCAAACGAAATACATTTGCTTCTGCCAGACTTGGTATAAATAAAAATGGAAAGACAAATGACATGTATGCGGGTCTAGAGGCTTGAATTTTGTTTAACTTGTTTAAAGCTGGCAGTCCATTAACCATATGGCAAAAATGATTTATCCCAGGGGATTTATCGTTATAAATCAATCACACTTTTTATGAATTTTGATATTAACACATTAAATTTTTAAGCTTGGTAGTAAAAAATCCAACTTCCATTGTCACTTACAACCAAGCCATTTTGGTTTGTGATAGTCTTAATGGGGATAATTTCCAAGTTTCCTTCTTTCTGAAAATACGAAACTGCGCACATGAGTTTTGGTGATCAAGACATTACAACTGGTAATAAAGCAGCAGTATCATGTTATTTTGGTTTGTCGTAGTCTTTATTGGAATAATTTCCCAAGCATTTGGTTGCTGTTTATAAACAGGATTTGGAGAAAGATCTGAAGAGCGAATTGCGGGGTGATTTTGAGAATGCAATTCTGGGATTAATGGACCCTCCTGCTGTATTCGATGCTAGGTGTCTACACGGAGCCATGAAGGTAAGATGCATTGCTCATGAATTATTCAAAAATAAATAAATAAATATTTCTTCAATGGGCAAAAATATTAAAACCACATCTCCTGATATAAAGCACAGGTTCGTAACCAGAATCAAGAAATCATAGGATATAATAGGTGGAACTGCGTCTTTTGCACCTCCTCGGAAACCAAATATGTGATGACTCACACCGAAAAGGGGGACTTTGCGACAGAACACTTTTCGAGAAATTGATGAAAATAGGCAGCAAGAAAAAAATAAGAATTTCCAGCGGATTTTCTGTTGTAAAATTTGATCACCTTGATCAATTTCAACAAGTAAGGTGTCATTTCAAAGCTTTGAAAAATGTTGTTACAGATGAAATAATAAAATCAAAATTGATATTATCTGCAAAGTCCCCCACCCCCCTTTCGGTGTGAGCCTTCACATATTGTTAACAATATTACTGGTATAACAAAATAATCAATCGTCCTGATTGACGCACCAGGTACTGGAAAGAGCGCTTTACATTCTGAGCCTATATTACTATAATTGCCATAGAATACATCAAATCACTTGCCCTTGCTAGCTACCGCTAACTTTCTATGTGCACATTATGTTTCAAATATTCATTTCAGGGTGCAGGAACTGATGAGAAGGTGCTCGTTGAAATTCTTTGTAGCAGATCAAATGAGGTAACTAATATGCGTAGACGCGTACGTTAAATCTCTGAAACATTAAGGGAAATGTTTTCAAGGCTATATATACAAAAGAAGAAGAAGAAGAAGAAGAAGAAGAAGGAGGAGGAGGCTATATGTATATATACGTGCTTTGCTTTTCTATAAATAATAATCTTAATAATCTTTGAACAAATGATTTTTTGTAAAAAAATAATCTTTGAATAAATGTGTTTATTTTTATGATATTTCCATGCCCTCAAATATATGGTATGAGATAACTTTTAATAATTTGAAAAATTGGAATAGATACTAGTACTTAAAAATCTGATCTCGTAGATCATTCTATTTTATAGACCGTTAACATTTTATTCTAAATGCAGGAAATCAAAGCAATAAAAGCCGCATACAAGACATGTAAGTATGACTAAACTCTAAATTGAACTTGATGTATCATCTCAAAAATCCGGATCAAGCGCCATCAGTTAAAATTCACGAAAGTGATGCTAAATATATCTGTAAATGGGAGCGGTAATAATTTGTTGCAATCGCACAGAAGAATTGAACTCCAAAATAAGGAGAGATAAATCTTCTGAAATATATCAAAATTTTAGAATAACTCGTTTGTTTAAGCGATTGTTTACTACAATCATTTGATAAAAGATGTGCGTTACATCCTAGCAAAATGACAAATGTCCATTGCCTAAGGAAATATCATTTTTTAAGAAATTTTTTTAGATTTTTCTAATAATTTGAATCAAGTCTCAAGGCGTGATTTCATTAAACTATCTCTTTTGACTAATATTTTTGTGGTATAAGCCATTGGACTCAGGCTAGTTCAACTAAAACAGAAATGAAAACGTAAATTCAAACATTTTTGCTCATTTGCTAACAGGCTTCAAAAAAGACTTGGAATCAGCTTTGGAAAGTGAGACGAGCGGCACATTCAAGCGGCTACTCGTTGGTCTCTCAACTGTAAGTAAAACAGAACAATTGAATACGCCAGAATAAGAACATCCCAACTCCATAAGCTCCCTTCTGTTAAGTTATGTAAAATATACATGCATATAAATCTCTGAAAATGCTTTCAAATCACTAGACAACATTTCCATGTCTTTATCCCAATCATAGTGTCACATTTGACATTGTAGTTGACTTTGTTAGACATTGTTAGATAATTTTCCTAGCATATAGTTGCAGAGGGGAGCTCATGGAGTTGGGATGTTCGTGTAATGGCTGTTTAAATATAGCAACTATGTACTATAACAATTAACAAGTCAACTACAAGGTCAAATGTGACAATATGATTAGGATATTGACATGGAATGCGCTTTTAGTGATGTGAAAGCATTTTCAGAAATTTGTATGCATTTATATTTTATAAATATAATTAACAGAAGGGAGCTATTGGAGTTGGGATGTTATTCTGGCGTATTCAATTTTGTCATCGCGCTTCTCGATAAGCTTTCGACAGGATGTAAAAAGTAAAATAGAACGGTTCTCGCAAAGAGGATTTTGGATGCGCTCTTGACAGTAAAGTTGAAATTGGAATACATTGATTATCGGTATTAATATGGCAAATTATGTAAACATGATGTAATATTGTATTTTACGTGAACCATTGTCGGAAATATAAGAAACCTTAATGTGAATACCCGTTAGAAATTTGGATCATTATGATTCACTTTATTCAGTTCTGTTTTCGTCAACGTAACATTAACCGCGTGACTTCAACCTAGGAGTGGAAATGTTTACAGGGAAAAGAGTCGGATTGTATATAAAAGCCATTTCAATTGTATTCTTATTACATGATTGAAACAAGTAAACTCAACTTGGATTCTCGGCAGTAAGTAAATTAAAACAGAAAGGTTCTCTCCAACGAGCTTTTATAAAGATTTGTTTTTGACAGTAAGCATGGTAAGAGTGCACAACAGAGGAAATCAAATCATTCACAAAAATAAAACGAAATATTTTTTTCTAATCTCATGCATCTTCTTCCATACAAATTGTCATTGCCGCCTCGCACATAATACTTTTCATTTCTGCCTTGTTTATATTATTTATTTATATAACTCATCCATAGATTCTAGTCATTTGATTGGTAAGATTGTTACACGTGACCATTTGTCATTTTTACTATCACTATCATCCGTTTGATAGTCTTTACTATCACTTTCATCCGTTTGATAGTCTTTACTATCACTTTCATCCGTTTGATAGTCTTTACTATCACTTTCATCCGTTTGATAGTATATCGACTCTCATCGTATATGGATTGTAAACTACAGTGTACAGTAGGGACATATTGCTTTCTGCTGCATAGATAATGGGTAAGTACAATAGTTTAAATGTGTTATCAAATGACTAGAATCTATAGATGAGTTATATAAAACAAATATTAACTGCTTATATTCGTGTGACGGTAAAAATATATCATCCCTCATTGAAAGATTGGTTGTCCATTTCACTCGCCTGTCGGCTCGTGAAATGGATCAATTAATCTTTCAATTCGGGATGGTATATTTTTACCATCACACTCATAAGCAGTTAATATTTGTATACCATTCACGCCTAACACTCACATTACTTTATCATCTAGGGTGCCCGTGATGACAGCGACGATGTTGACACAGCAAAGGCGAGAGAGGATGCTAAGACGCTATTTGAGGTAAGGCAAAACAAATATTGTGTTGCCCTCAAGTGGAATTTCTGAAAAATTAAGTCGGTCGGTCGGAATTTTTTTTTTTTAAATATTTTTTAAACACCTATAAGTACCAAATGTGGATGCATTTTCGACTATTTTCAAAATATGTTCTCAAAAAACACCCAATCTGAGCAAAATTTGGTGCTTTCCCGACCCATTTTTTTTTTTAAATTTCTGAATAGGTTCGGTCGCTGAGGGCAACACGAAATTTTTTGTGTCCCAATCCATGAATTTCATTACTTACAATCGTAAATGACCAAGCTCTCCCAGTTTCAAAAACCGTCTCTTTCATAATACAAATAGATAAGCAGTTTTTGTTGTTGCTGTTGGTCAGAAACATTTTGCAGCATGTTAAACGTGTGGTTAGTATATATGGCCCTGATTAATTGGGAATAGGAAATGTTCACTTGTTTTGCCGATTCATATTGCAATCACGAGATGTCAGCTAACCAGATGATACAATTGCCGAAGATTGACGTGCTTGGAAAAATATTATAGTCGCCTGCTTCGCAACCAAAATATGATGATGATTGTAATAATAATCATCTTTTCATGTCCCCTTAAGTACGCACACACTAAATAATGGCAATGGTGCGAATAACGTTTATTGTTAACATTTTAGTTTATTCATATTTTGTTGTATATCAAAGCAGACTATGTAACAAAAAATGGTAACGGTCACCCTATTTTGTTGTTTTTGTGAAATTTGTAAATGGATTTTGAACCTCGCCTCTAGGGAAATCTTTTAAAAAGCTTGAAAAAAAGACAATCCTATGTTCAAGGTAACCTATAGCAAATAGTTAACATAATTCACTCTGTATGTATGTATAAGCTCACTTATATTTAAACAAAACTAAAAGTTGAAGCAACCAGTTCATTTTTAGCCAAGAAACCAAATAAGATGTAGTATGTGTCCTTATTATTTTCCCGCAGGCTGGTGAAGGAAAGCTTGGAACAGATGAAGATGAATTCCAGCGAATTCTTATTTCCAAAAGTCCTGCTCACATTAAGAAGGTCATCGAAGCATACGACCGTGTAAGTAGCAGTTGCACTTTGCCGTGGAATGACAAACTTTATCTAGACTAACATGTTTAAGTGTAAGGGTTGAAGGTCCTTAATACGTTCAATGATATAGTCATTTTCAGTAATATTGAAAGTTGTCCTAACAATTATAAGGACTCTATTTAAACCTTCCTAAAATGTCCTAAATGTTATCATAAATAAAACAAAATGATCGCAAATACCAGGGTCCAAAACTGGAAGCTTGGAAGTCAGACCTTGCCAAGTACAGGCAATCGGTTAATAACCTCTAACTGAAAAGCAAGTTCTGGGACATTCACTACATATGGTTAGGTATAAACCAACATGACGGTGTTATTTATCAGAAGAGAGGGCATTATCCGGCATGTCCGGGGGCATTATACCTACAATGCCTACATCAAAAAACGTTGCTGGTAATTGTGTTATGTATACATAGAATTTGCATCATCATGTTCGTGAAATTGTTCTTATCGATAACAGATTGATAATGCTATATCTTTATGAATAACAGATTTCAGAAAA
>JXSR01S010481.1:3841-14731 GCA_000969725.1 Ophiothrix spiculata
TTCGATCCGACATCCTTTTGTCCCATGTGTTGTCTTGTGTTGAGCAAATTTGAGTTCTTTACTATTTTTTGTGTTCTGTAATTTGACTTATATTTTACGGTTGGTTTTTTTTTTTGTTTACAGGGATAGGCTACTTTCAGACCTTAGTGGTCTTCCGGCTTATTCCTCCATACTGATTTTGTATATGTAATTATATTTGTTTTAATGTGTTTTACTGTATCGTTTTTATGGAAACAATAAATATGAAATATGAAATACGGATCTTAGGAAATTTCACAAGCGAATATATCTCGGGAAAGCGAATAATTTTGGATGCAAATCATTAACCTCCCCACCAAAAAAAAACACTTCTCTTTTTCGATCGAGAGCTTTTGTTTATATATATCTGGACATACGCGAGGTCCTCAATTAATTCATGTCTTTATAAAATAGATTTGGAGATAAGATATGGAATTACAATCTCCTTTTGATTATGATTTAAAGGAGTTTTCTTTCTGAAATCTGAAGTGTTGAAACATTGCCTCTTGAGTTAGAAGGATGTTACGTCTGGACGAGATAAGGTGACAGTATGTCAGTGAATGAAGGATGAACTTTGTTTGTGTGCGAGGGTGTGGGGGTGTGTGTGTTTTGGTTACAAATAAAATCACAGGATTTTTGTTTTCAGGTTTATATTTTTATTAAGTAGGAATAGTAAAAACGGAATGATAATATCCTTTCGTATTATGATTTTATTTTTTTTCTTGGTTTCATAAACATGCATTACTCAATAGTTCGAATATTTTACTATTGTTGAAATAATTAAATTTCCAACAAGTAGTAAAATTTTGAACGCAAAGAATGCGTGGTGTCAAGCCCTCCAGCCTGAACCTTCGAAGCAAAATAAATATACCGAGAACACCATTGAAACCCCTCGAAAAATCGTTTGGCGATGGTTCCTTTGCTGGCGTATTTTCAGTAAAGGACAATATTGAGTTACTTCGTACGCGACTGTTGTGTTGAAATAAAACACAAACATATTCAACAAACTCGCCATCTTTTCTCTCACTTGTGACCGAATTTTCTGCTTTTTTTCTGAATTTACAGCACGAAAATGTTGTACATCAATAAGTGAAAATGAGCAACTAAACAGCAACGACAATTATGACACAACTAAAATAAATAGAATTCTTACCTTTTCATATATTCAAGACAAAACAGACGTCATCTTACCAGCCTTGCGTAGACTCGAGTATCTTTGCAATAGTAACAAATTTAAAATCGTCACACCACCACGCGCGCGCCATTTACCTCTACATGGACCACGCGTGTTATACACACTGCGTCAGTTGCAGTCGTGCAGATTTCAACATTCTTTGACTCTAACGACAAAGTTCTGCGTTTGTGAAAGTGTTTTTCTAGATCTTTTTGTTTTCACTGGCAATATTCTGTTTCAAGTCAGGAATAGTCTAGGGTGTTGGGATGTACTGTTCTTCAGATATCCCAAAATATCAATCGGGTGGGCTTCAATCATGAGAGTGAAAGGGCCAGGGTTTCTTTGTCTTGAGCGATATGATTCTTCATGAAAAAGTTAATTGATAAAGCCATTTTAACCCGTTTAGCTGTATGAGGCGTCGTGTCGTCGTGGTGCAGTGGCAGAAGAGTGTCAACACTGTATGGTATATTGGCTCAACCACTTTGATTTTTCGGACCTTCTTGCTATCTTATAAGGTTACTGATTGTATAATGTTTGGTACCAAAACAAGTCTACAAGTCTCCTCTATCATCACATATGCCTAGATTTGCAATACGAATCGTGGTTTTAAAGTTATTACCATTTAAAAATGTGCAGTTAATTTTTGGACACCCTGTAAATCCTTTTTTTTTTTTTTACTTCAGATGGATTTACCAAATAAAAATCAAACAAAGCTACTAGAGATAATTTAATACATATTAAAAGAGACACAATTTTATCAAAAATAATTTGTTTACCCATCATTGGTGTAGAAACAAGATAGCCTCCTGCGGCAAAGATTAAAGTTAGCAAAGAATTGTAATTTTCTCCAATATTCCTCAATATTATGGAAAAGTAATGGTAGGTTATATCATTATACACACGTTCTGCTGATTCATGTAAAAATATGTAGGTAAAATATTAGTGGGAAGAATCTAGGCCAGTCCCTTTAAGTAATTGGCAAACAAAACCCAATGAACTTTTTAAACATTTTACTTCATTTTTCGTATATATTTGTGATGGTTGCATCAAACCAGAAAAAAAGTAAAGGCTTATCGTGAATTACAATTTAATAACAAAATTAATCGAACACATTTTATATGAGTAAAAATTGAACTGAAATTGCCTTGTTTAAGTATTGGTGGATTTTACCTCATTCGAATCATCAAATTTACCAAGAACGCATTATCCCTTACAATGAAAAGATATAGAATAGATGTAAAATTCAAGCAGGTTTTCCTGTTCCAAATGGTACAATGTTTATATTGAACCTTTTTTTACAGCAGTCATAATGTCAAAGCATAAGAAAATTGGGTCGCTGCGTGCAAATAAACTGGGACGTTATAAATGTAAAATTCCTCTATTCCTTGTAACTTGAACAGATAAAAAAAGAAAGTCAATAATATTGCTTCACGTCTGTAAACATGTTTTTTTTTTCACACAACAAAGATATATAAATTGGTAATATGTAATTTGAACAAGTCTTTTATTTTTCTATTTTTGGAGAATGAAGTTGAAATCCATTTCTGCAGAAACCTTTTATTGTATAGAATGTTGCTGGACTCATAAAGATAATTCAATTCTTTTCTTTGATTTATTTTTTGTAGAAAGATAACGTCCTCATCCGGTGTGCTGCCTTTGTGTGTCGTGAAAGATATGGATTTTTTTTCTTTTACACGCAATTACAATAATATTTTATATATAAAACATAAAAAAAGAATTTGTGTCTGTCAATAAATCAGCCAGATCTCTCAATGTCATATTGACTGGCCTTACCAGCCTATCATGATTCGAATACGGCACTTAGGCTCATCATGAGTCTTCCAAATCATAAGAGATGAATTAAGGTAGGGATTGTGGCACAGTGTAAGGACAACATTAATGTAGTTTTCATACTGTCAAGCCATATCCTCATCAGAAATCCTACCCATAACTTGAACCCTTAATTCAATTAATATTCATACCAATATTTTTTAAAAGAAGTCTTTGTATTTTACACTAAGGCAAAACCTATTTTGGTAGTAGGACCCGACCTCACAAGATCCTCCCTTTTACTTTCAACTGAGCAACATTCTCAATATTATCATAATATTGCAATTTACAATAGTTGGAGATATTTTTCAAGGTCTTTCTCATTTTGCAGTAAGCAGTCGTTGATTGTGGAATTTAATGACTGCTTAAACATGGTAACTTATGTAAATGTAATTATTACGTATTCATATGGCTTTACTGGCGTGAAGTCTGCTCCAGTTTCTTTTTCCGAGACATAAGATAATAAATTCTTGAATTTTACTGCAAAAATATATTCAACAGAGGTTAAACCAGTTACATGTTATGCAAAAAGTCACCGAACGTCGAATTAAAAAACGGAGGAACTAGAACGTACCTGCTTTTAGTGAACTTTGACTGAATTCTTTTTACTAGGTAAAAGTATAATTGTATCCTTCGGTAACCTAGGAAGAATACTTTTAAAATCTGACTGAAAGATGCTCTTTTAGTCTTATTACCAACTCAAAAAGCTTTATTTTCTAGATCACCTCATTCTGGGATGTTAATGTTTCATTATATTACCTTCTTATTTTATATAAAATTATACTTTTAAAAGTATTGTTTATTCGTAACTGAGAATAATATTAACCATTTTCTACACTTAGAAGATACAACACATTTCAAAATCTATTTTTTTTAAATTGGTGGCTCTGAAAAGAGCCGTTTAAATCTGCGTAAATTCCGCTCAGGATGACTTGTTTTCTTTGTCATCAATTCTTCTTTTCTTGTTGCCATGATGCGATTTCTTGCTTTTCTTGAAATGCTGTGATGGAGCCTTTCGTTTTCTGGCTTTGTTGGTCTCTTTTCTCTCTTCTGCTTCAGGAGTTCTGCACCTTTTTCGATCAGATCGTCACTTTCTTGGTCAAACACCTTGACTGCTGCGGTGAAATGGGCTATTCCAGACATTAACTGTACACACCTGTTAACTGTATTAACTGTAACTAAAGAAGGCATCCATATTTTTCCTGGAAAAATTGGGAATTCAAGGTTTGATATCTTCATGCCTTCTTTAGGGGTATGTTCCATCTTAAGACAGAAAATTGGGAATCCCCGTGCCTTCTTTACCCATTTGATCAAAACATTGTGATTTTTTTGGGAATATGCACTAAATTGGTGAAAATATTTCGGAATTCCCATGCCTTCTTTACCATCATGGAAGGAAAACGTTGATTTATTTTGGGATTTCCCACTGAGAAATCCATGCAAAATATTTGGGAATCCCATGCCTTCTTTAGGGGTGTACCATTAATTTCTGGAATAACCCAATCTTCTCCATCTAGTTTGCGTGACAGTCTATTTCTTGCTGTCGTTCTTAAGTCATCCATATCACTTGATGCATCTGGAATGACATTGTTCACCAAATCTTTTAACAACACCTCTACGTATTTCTTGTCTTGCTTGACTACCCAGTCTACAATGTCCGACCTAGCCTTGGCCGAAAAAGTGTACTGCGGGCCGAGACCCGGTAGGCTTCGCTTGGCGTTTAGCTCTGGGGGAATTTCCCGTGAGCCTGCTACCATGCCTTGCAGTTGTTCTCTTTTTTCGTAGAGAATAGATAGTGCTATAACTTGCCGTTCTACTGCGGCTAGTTCGTCTTTCACCATCAATTTAGTGACTTTGGGTAAGTCCTCCAATACTTTGGAGGGTTGTATTCTTTGTGCTGGAGTTGGTTGAGAATCATCACTGCGTTCTTTAGGTGAGGATGAAGGTTCTGCTTCACGTTGACCAGATGAAGATTACATTCTTCTGTTCTTCTGTCCACTCTTGCTTAGCTTGCTTGAAGTGTTAATGCTGCTGGCTCTTCGAACCAAATGATGCTTACTCATTGTGAGCAGCCACTTATAAAGAGACCAGACTCGTTGTGATTGGTTAATTTCCTGTGAGTCTGATTGGATAATTTTACTGGGCTTAGTGGCCAATTGCGTGCCTGCAAAATTGACCAATTAGAAAACGGAGGAACTTGAACGTACCTGCTTTTATTGAACTTTGACTGGAGTCTTTTAACTAGGTAAAAGTATAATTGTATCTTCCCGTAACTTAGGATGAATACTTTTAAAATCTGACTGAAAGATGCTCTTTTAGTCTTATTACCAACTCAAAAAGCTTTATTTTCTAGATTGCCTTAAAGCTTAAATTATTCAACTTTTGCTTAGTTTATTCTGATTTTCACCTCATTCTTGGATGTTAATGTTTCATTATATCTCCTTCTTATAAAACTTAGAAGACTTTATATAAAATTATACCTTTAAAAGTATTGTTTATTCGTAACTGAGAATAATTTTAACCATTTTCTACACTTAGAAGATACAACACATTTAAAAATCTCTTTTTTGAAAATTGGTGGCTCTAAAAAGAGCCGTTTGAATCTGCGGAAATTCCGCTCAGGTTGACTTGTTTTCTTTGTCATCAATTCTTCTTTTCTTGTTGCCATGATGCAATATCGTGCTATTCTTGAAATGCTGTGATGGAGCCTTTCGTTTTTCTGGCTTTGTTGGTCTCTTTTCTCTCTTCTGCTTCAGGAGTTCTGCACCTTTTTCGATCAGACTGTCACGTATGTACTGCAGGGCCGATTCAATAACATATAAAAATCTAGAACAATCCAGTATTGTTAATGAGTTATATCTAAAAACGTGAAAGGTCATATTAGGGGTCACGTGATACGCCAATGGGAGGTAACAATTTTAAAATCGTCGGATTTTTTTTCTAAATGGTTTCAAATTGTTTCATTTGCAAAGGTATCTACACAAAGTAATATTTAGCAAAGGCTCAGATGTATTGTTGCTATGGTTACAGATCAAAGTAAGCTTGGGGTTCAGGTTCCAATGCAATGGTAAATATGAACTTTGTTTTGCCTGTTGCCATAGCAACCACTGGTCTAAAGCACTTTAAACTATAACGTCATGTAGACACTTTTGCAAAAGGAACATTTTGAGACCAGTTTTAAGAAAATCTTTACAAATAAAGCTTAATGTACTCGTGTTCCTCAGAAAATTACTTGCTATTTAGCATTGTTAAATGGAATTGCAGATTACCAAAGACGGCTTCTGTCTACTTTTGTTGTCTGTAAAAAATAAATATTACGTTTTCAACGTTGGCCAAATTGTTAAAGGGTAATCCTTTTTGTTTATATCGCTATAGTTTTGACTAGTCATGTTTTACTGTGTGATTCCTCTTATTTTAAGTATCTTGGGGATTATTTTTGCGCACCTGGATTCATTCTTTTCTTATACCGCTGAACAATGATTTCAAAAAGTCACGTTTACGTTGTGCTTGTGTTGTTAGGTTGAGCACGTTCATGACAAATATACCTGTTTTATATCACACAAAATTATTTGCTGATAAATTAGCTACATAGACCTTATAGTGCCTTAGCATTTGACATGTGACGGTCGCAGTATCTCTGTTATAGAAGCTTTTGGTAATATTTCATAAACATCTGTAAATATTATTATCAAAATACGAAACAAACAAAATAATGTTTTTTGAACACATTCTTAAAGCTTAATAAAACAACCAAAAGTTAACTTTGAAAGAATATTTGATGGTTAAATCATTTATTTTGATTTTAAGACTCAAAAAATAAAGATGTATTGTTAAATAATGTGTGGGATTATTTTGATACGATTACTGGACACTAAAATTATTTTTCGAATCAAAACATAAGAAGCGACAAGCATTTTCGTATCCTTAACCGTAAAAACATAGATAACATATACAGATATTGTAAACAAGTAGATATGAAGAATGATAATGCATTTTCAGAGATCAAATTTGTGATTTTCAACTCCCACATCGAATTAAATAGAGACATTCAACCAGCGTACAATGGGGAGTGTGTCACCGTATATCCCAGAAACAAGTCACCATTTATATTCCTGATCATAACTTACAAATTAAACGAGTTCCTGAAATCATAATCTCAAGTATTTATGTTGAATCTGAACTTCCTGTATTCAGAATGTTTATGACATGACATGTTTATGACATGATTTCGAACCAGTTCGGTTAGGCACGGTTCCCAGTTCTTGACGCACTCTTTTTCATCATACGAAAGGCTTTGACGCAAGAAAGATGACGAACAATATTTTTAGTCTTGACTAGAAGTTCCTAGAAGTGGAACAACTATGACGCAGTCGGATTTATAACATGTCCAATAATTTCAAATAAACCATGTCGAGAATATCGATCTATCAATATAGCATTTTTTGCGGTTATTAACTTTAAACACTTATTCCTGTCTGGTCAGTTATTGATATTGATTGATTATGCACACTTTTATTCAGCTTTTATTAACATCACTTTGCATTTTAAAACTGTTTGCCGATATTTTTTGCTTAGTTTTTATTAGAGTGGCTATAGTATTATTAATTTCAAATCACACCCGTTATGCAATCTAATTTTTTCGATGTATATACAACAGGCTTCTAGCTTTAATCATATCATGCACAAAGTATAAGGCCGTTAACGATATTTATTTTGATTGATAGCTAATGTGTTACAATCTAAGTCAGTTTGATCTTATTTTGTACTTAAATCACTCTGATCCAGTTACGGTATCATAATGCTTTAATTTTTTCTTTTTTATCAGCCTTGCTGTCATTGTTTGTATCGTTAATAATATAATTTTAAGTACAATACTGATTTGAAAATACCAATAAGGGTATAGCAAATGCTTTCGTGGATAGAAATTTGAACTTGATTGATTTTAATACGGGTTTAATATTGAGACCAGAGTGGGTGTGATAGAACCGTTCCCCTGATCGCCCCTCCCACGGACCCAGCAATTGGGAAACGGCGGGGTATAAAAAGGTGGACGAAGGTTATTTTAAAACACATAATTTTCTTCCTATGTCAATTTGATATTTTTAAACAATGAGGGCCGTATTCTCTGTTTATCTATACGTTGGTTATGCGTTTAGTTAAAATCTGATTTTAGCTAAAGGCTCGGTAAAATATTCAAATGGCACGTTTAGTAAACAACGATATTTAAAACTTACAAATATCATCTACTGAATTGTGCACGTAAAACTATTGACCCTTATGTAGTTTAATTATTATTAGATCCCAAGTCAATAAAGATTTCTTCGCTTCATCAATTACATTGCTTGTTTTATTTTATGAACTGATGCCTATGTACAGTGTTGAATACGTTTTTAAGACCTACGATATACAATACGCTGGACAGTTGTGACGTCATAATTTATGCACATCACCCAACACGTGCGTTTTGGACCCAAACAAATGATCATGTCCACTAATCATACGTATTAACACAATAGGCACACGTAAACATACGATTCAGACTGATTTTTCTCGGTTGGAAGACGAAAATAACGGCAGGGATCCCGTCCTGGCTTGTAATCACAACCTTCAGCATAATAGGCCGGCATGTTTCCCCTTATTTTTGTTTTAGACGAAAGTTATGGTATAAAATCGGAGTCGGCCTTTTTCCCCATAGACTTAACGTGTGGCAAAAATGGCCGTTTGTTTAGGTCCAAAACGCACGTGTTGGGTGATGTGCATAAATTATGACGTCACAACTGTCCCGGCGTATAGTCAGAACACCGCACTATACTCCGTTATCAGAAGTATTGCAACATAGCGTAAATCTTGTTGTTTGCGGGTATAACTCGTCCATAGTTAATATTTGATTTCTTATTTAGATGAGCAATATTACTAATGTGTATTGTTCAAAGCATTAAGGGTGTAGATTCCGATCACATTCTCATCCCCAAGGGCTCAACCGGAAGTAGTATATTTTTTGATGCCAATTGAAAGATCATATTTTTCTGATTATAAATCCAAAGTTTCACCTCAAAATTCCTTATAGTTTTGAAGATATAGCACAAAATGTAAAATTAATTGGTATACCTAATTTCCATTTCTTTTGTATTAACATAACAGCCTCATCCCCAGGGTTGCATACTTTCTTTTGCCTCTCAGGAGAAAACAAGACACCAGCCGAGATTGAAACCTTGCACGATGCATTTCACAGGTCAAGGTCAATCAGTTAAAAGTAAACAGTACACATCCTAAAATAAGAACCTACACCTTTAAAACAGTCCCTTTAGCTTATTTTAGTCCATTAAAATTTGTTGTTGCTTTCAAAATGGCGATGTTATGAGAGATACTGAATGAAGATATCAAGTACATTGTAGCCCTGAAAATCGAAGGAATCCGTTTTTGTTATATGGTTGTGCGATTTTATTTTTGCTGCCAAATGATATCTGGAATTGCTAGACGTCAGGGGATTCTTGTAATGCATATAACTCGCGTATAAGCAGTCGTCCATAAAAGACTGCACATATTGAAAATCATCAATCATATTGCAAAAATAGGCTTTTGCCATTTTACCCATAGGTCGTTTTGGTCGCTCAGTACTGCCTAGAAAGTAAAAATACCTGCGTATAATTATTCTCGAAGGAATATATAAGGATTGTAGACTCATATGTGTAGAGTAACGAAAGGGAAACAATTGACAACGCTTGTACACGGACAGCGAAGAGCTTGGATGGCGAATTTGCCGAGGAATGTGACAGCAGCCATGAATTGACGCCATATTGTGTGTCTAATTGAGTTTTGATAATTAAAGAATAAGTGTTTTGAGTTTTAAATATGACGGCTACGACTAATGTTACCTTTCTTCGATGACAGAAATTGGTGTATAACTCATGGTATTCATTGATATGTATTGATTCGAAAAACGTGCGACAATTGACGGGAATTTCGATAACATCCAATTTATCGTCATTATCAGCAAACCAATGTTGAAGTATTTTAGGAACATGTCAACGTTTGTAAATTACCACTTATCGTTCTTGAAAATGACGTCACACTCGACTGCACGCAGGTTTTTTATGACAGATTCTTCGAAAAAGGCGTTAGCAGTATCAATCTAAACGCACATGCGCATTACGCAAATCTGAAGTAAGACACGTGAGATGGGGGGGGGTGTTGCACCCCCCTAAGGTTTTTCCCCGCTGCATAAAAACGCAAAAGCAACCGACCCCAGGCATTTGGGTAATCTCTTTTACATCCTTTGCGGTCATTTTGATGACAAAATTAGTGGGTTACCACCTAAGGTGGGGTTAGGGTAGGCCGTTAAAGTTGGGGTGTAGGGGGGGGGGGTTGGTGAAGCCCCGGACAATTTTAAGTCGCCATTTTGAAAAATATATGCATGCTATGAAGCTGAAACTTGCAGGGCATGTTAGAATTACTATTTCCCTTCTTTATTAGCAAAAAAACCGACGAAAATCGGTCATTTAGAACTTTTATAGCAAAATTTTGATTTTGGTGGCCACTTTTGCCAAAATCCTGATGTTTCTTATTTTCGACCTTTATAACGTCATAATTACGTAACGCCTTGGCCAATTTTTGTGATCTTGGTATCATTGGGTAGGGGAGGACCATACCTATCTATTAGTAGCAAAACCAAGTTCATAGGGGGTTCCGTTCTAAAAATTTAGGCCCCCCCCCCCTTGGGTAGTCGTGTTACAAAAAATAGCCTGGGTATACGAGGGTTAACCTACGAGTCTTAAAAACAAATATTTAAGAGACATGAGTTGATTAATTTAACATCTGATCCTCGACAGATATCAGCTCTCAAAGATTTGCTTATCCTGAGTGGCATT
>JXSR01S010481.1:24628-41697 GCA_000969725.1 Ophiothrix spiculata
ATCAAACACATTCTTTTTTGATCCGAAAAGGATCAAATTTGAGGAGAATTTGGATCAAAATTGATCCGGAAAAGGGTAAGCTCATATTTGATACTTGATCGGATCAATTTGATCCTTCCTTTTTAAGAGTGTATAATAAAATCGCACAACTCCAGAAAAAAAAGAACACCAAAGAAAAAATATCACAAACGTTATCAATAAGTTACACCAAAATGTCACAAACGTTACCAAACAAAACATCGAATTAAAAGAAATCCTGACAATAAAATCCCCTACCGCTTTTATGGAATATTTGTAAATATATTACTCATCATCTGTGAAAAGCGCAATAACAATTTCGCTAACATGTCAGATAAATTTTACTTTGACGTCATTTAATTGGAGAAAAAAACGTATCCGTGCGTTGTCACAAACGTTACCGAACGTGACATAAACTTTATTCAGTATTTTGGCAATTAATTTAATCTTTAAACACCTACATGTCTTGATCCCATCAGTAAGCATCATTATCAACAACAAACTCGTGAATATAATGTTTATGCTAGGATCTGTGGCCATTTAAAAGTGAATTTTTTCAATATTTTGGTCGCAAACATAACTTTGGAATCGCATGTCTTGACCCCACCAGTGAGCACCATTATCAACAACACACTCGTGGATATAATGTTAATGCTAGGTAAAAGTGGTTTTGTTTCAATATTTTGGTCACAAACGTTACTTTGGATCGCCCATGAATATCATGATCAAATGTGAAAAGAAAGGCGGCATTTCAATAATTTGTTTATATTACTGAGTCATGTTGCCATTTCATCTTCCTCGCAAGTTTTAAAGGCCTATAAGTATGAAATGTAATAAAGTACATTGAACTCTTCCGTCTGTAGCAGCTGTTCTCATAATCAACCAATGATAAAGAAAATCCCGTTCGGCGTGGAACTTTTTAAGTGAGTACGATTTCTTTAAATCTATGAGCCAGCTGCCGGAAATGTCGAAATAATTACATCTCTTCTCCATATTGATTTGAAAATGTCATTATTCTTACTACATCTTTAACTTATACGTACGCAGAACTGGCGCAAAGTAAAGAAAATGAAGTATCATATAGAAATGTATATATAGTAGATACTTCATAGTCATTTGTTTCAATCCACTTTGATGCTAAAAGGTTGCATGTATATATATTAAATATAGTTGATACTGCCTTATCTATTCCAAGGCAGAAGAAAGTATCTAGCGTGTAATCAGAAAGCACCAACTATGTTCTTACTTGGTAAGGTATACGCTGCGCGGTTTGAGCACTTTCTCCTGTGACCGATTCTTTACGAGATATTTTTCGTTACTCTAACCATGTTATAAAATCTATTAAGTACTTTTAGTAGACACTATCAAATGTACCCGCCCCATCAATGTTAATTGTGTTTTAAATGATTGTATAGCTTTATAAAAGTGCAACATCAGAGTTACATTAGCATGAAGCATGAGAAGGATCTTTTAAAGTGAAAAGGGTATTTTTATGCAAAACTTCAAAATAATTTCTATAAATGGTCTTGACACTACAAAGCGTTAAACTATTTATCTTCCATTATTTCATAACCCGTCATTACTAAATATGGGAAAATGTTACTTTAAAAAGTACTTAAATATTAGCTGCAATATCTTATTATCCTAAAGAACACCTCCCTTTGTTGCCATGCATTTCATTGTTTATGATAGACAACAGTACTCCATGTGCTCAAAATGGGGTTAGATAGAGACCTCCCAAAAAGTGTATCACAATTGTTTTTGTTGTTGTTGTTTTGTTATTGTTGTTTATGGGAAAAAGTGATATGTTTTATCACGTCCGTGGACCCACAAAGCAGTGATAACTCAATTAGATAAAATATGGACTTAAGTACGACATTAAAATTAATTTTAAAAATATCCTAAACATATTTGTTTAAATCTTAACCGATAAAGGTAGTGGTTACTTCTCTCCAATCATCACCAATCATCACCAATTGCTGATAACATACACGAAAAGCAACAATAGACAAACACATAATATTATAACTTGTTATATTCTTATAGGAATGAGAGTGAAATTATTGCCTGTTGAAGTAGATTTTGTTTTCTTGTGGTAATAATTTTGGAATCTTTTCATCATTGTTTTAACTATTTTAATTGTTTTGATATTTTCCTTTAATACTTTCAACCAATTTTTATTTTACAAATCGTATTCTACAAATGATATCAATAAATAGTTTGATATCAATTCATTATTTTGAAAAGTATCAAAATACACTTTCTTAGAAGAATATTATTTAAACACATTGTCGATAGTGAACATAAATAACAACATCTGATATTTTCGCTTTTGGCACACACAAACGTGCAGTATAATGGTGTAGTTGTCGGCTCCTACGTGTGTTTTTATTTTGGAAACTTTAATGTGTATTTCATAACTGTTAATAAATTGTAGCATAATGCTAGTATAAACTTGCATCCTGTAATAACTCCACAATCAACATTATAAACCTCGAAAGCAGTTATGAAATCGTAATGCAGGTGTATGAAAAACCTGTTAAAACAAGGAGATCTCTATATCACGAGTAAACACATCGTTAAATTATGAACTGGAATGCTACGTTGACAGGGTGTATTATGTATCACGTTTGCTTATGAATTAATTGCACCATCAATCAAACGTCTTAACTAAAATATTAAGGGGAGAAAACGTTCCCATGAGTTTATTTCATTTGAATGCTTTATGCTAAACGGACAACTTCATATATTTCACTTGTATTCTACAAATGAAATATATAAAGTAGTCCATTTATACTGCCTCGAGACAAAAAGTCCCCTTTCAATGATTTCAGATGAACTTACAGCTTGTCCCAATATTAATGCAACGAGCAAATAAAAAAATATTAAAACATAGTTGCCAAAAGATTAAATCATACTAATATATGTTTTTCATAAGTAGAGTAACTACTCTACGACATGCTTTTAGTTCCGTTTCATTTTATCACTCCAGTCAAAAGATATGAAGAATTTAAGAAAGCCTTTTAAATCTACTTTGGTCCAATTTGTAAGTTTAGACTTTAAGCTAAAGAAATAAAAGCTTGAAATGAAGAGAATTATGCAACCAATTACGGCACAATCAATCCAAACCAATCTTACCTGAACTGTACCTAACATTAAGTTCATTTTTAACTTAAATAAGTCAAAATTTTCAATTAAAATACGGATCTTCCTAATACTCTCATATTCCTTTAATCTGTTACTTCTGGTACGATAATCGGGTAGTTTAGGATAAAATTTAAAAAAGGGATTCTAATGAAAGATGTTAACCAAGAATATGTCTTTACCCGAAACCACGAAAGAAGACTGAAAACATGGGAGTTTAAGAACTCAAGTTAGTTGATGATTCATCTGGCCCGTCAAGGAGACGCAACAGGTTGACTGAAACCAGACGCAAGAACCTGCTTCATATTAGCAGATCATCATTAAATTGAGTCTTAATGTCATGAAATGGGTTCAAGGGATGCGTCGCCTAATCATGTGATGTTTTTAGCAATTTCCATTCAACGTGTGCACAATGACGTCACCAGAGATGAATCTTTACAGATTAACAAATCGGACCACTACGATTTTTCGGGTCTTTACAAAATGTGCACTAACTTTTGATTCAGAGATCCAAATTAAACAATTTAAAAATCATGTAAAAGCCAATAGTCTACTCTATAATATTATTGTTCGTTGCGTTTTTACTGGGACACCCTGTATTGAAATGTTCACCAAAAAGATAATGTTTCGTGAAAGTTATATTTTTGTATTTATTATACCCTATATACATTATACAATCAATGAAATTGTTAACAAACACGCTTTGGGTGTTTTGCTCTTTAATTGATACATGATGTGTATTTCTTTAATTCAAATATACATTATTACAAAACGAATGTACATTTTGGTATGTGTTTATTTTGTTATATGATATAGAGAGTCAAAACAAGTAACCTTAACCCTCGTCTACCCAGGGGGGGGGGGGGGGGTGGTGCAAACCCCCCCCCCAAGGTTTTTTCCCCGCTGCATAAAAACGCAAAAGCAACCGACCCCAGGCATTTGGGTAATCTCTTTTACATCCTTTGCGGTCATTTTGATGAATAAATTAGGGGGGTACCACCTAAGGTAGGGTTAGGGTAGGCCGTCAAAGTTGGGGTGTAGGGGGGGGGGGGTTGGTGAAGCCCCGGAAAATTTTAAGTCACCATTTTGAAAAATATATGCATGCTATGAAGCTGAAACTTGCAGGGCATGTTAGAATTATCATTTCCCTTCTTTATTAGCAAAAAACCCGACGAAAATCGGTCATTTAGAACTTTTATAGCAAAATTTTGATTTTGGTAGCAATTTTTGCCAAAATCCCGATTTTTCCGATTTTCGGCCTTTATGACGTCATAATTTCGTAACGCCTTGGCCGATTTTGGTGATCTTGGTATCATTGGATAGGGGAGGACCATACCTATCTATTAATAGCAAAACCAAGTTCATACGGGGTCCCGTTATAAAAATTTAGGGGGGGGGTTGCAACAACCCCCCCCCCCTTGGGTAGACGTGTTACAAAAAATAGCCTGGGTAGACGAGGGTTAATAAGTATTGCCATTGTAAGTAACGGGGTAGTTCTATGAAAGGGTAATATGGACCCTTGCCGTTTTGTTTTGTTTTATTAAATTTTTTTAGAGTAAAAATCGCTTAGAATAAACAAGACTTTGAGGGAATAATGTGGCGTTTTCTAAGGGGTTTATCACCACAATTTATCATCCATGCTTGTGAATGTACAGTTCACTACATATAGTTCAAAACTTCCGACGTGCAAATCAATTAATGACATAAATTATCATGGATAAATGAACTAATATTTAACCTCGTGTATTTTTGAGAGTTAATATTGTTTACCAATAACCAATATTATAATGAAATGACTAATCCGCTTGAAAGAGACCTTTATAATATGACCTTTATGAATATTCCTTTATTGTAACTTTCAACAGCATTTATGAACCATTCTGATATTGCTAAACGGAAAATTATTACCAAACAATGCATGGCCATGGTTGTTGTTCACTTCCCTGGCATATAAACGTTGTAAAGAGTTCATTTACATCGAACAAGAAAAGCATGTTCAAGAAATCAATGCACTATTTAGATGTTTTCTAAAGTACTTTATGTTGTGTGTGTTTTGAGAAATTTTATTAAACATTTTGTAAAAGAGCTGGATAGTGCGCATACATTTTCGCAATTAAATCGAAAAACATACACTGATTGAATTTCCTCGGGTGAACTTTCCTAATTTAGGTATAACTTTGCATCAATTGGAATGTCATTCAGTTAGAATAACGATGTGAAATCAATATTGTGGCATTGTAATGAAATATTGTTGCATTTGTCAGCAATACAAATGCGCTAAGGCAGTTTCATATTTCAAGAGATTTATCATAAGTTATCTTATAAAAGTGTTAATACAAGTGTCAATAACCCATCATTAAATTGATTTGAAGAAAATGGTGCATACATGGAAGTTGAATCTCAAGAGAATGCATATTTTCTGAATCAATCAACTTGATACCTGTAATACCCTTGTTTTTTATTAATAATATACATTGTGCTGCAACAAATCAAACACCTCTATACTTATTAATGTTATATTTTGATTTGATTTGATTTATTCAGGTACTCATAATATACCTTTTTACAACACTAAAATTGATTTAAAAACATATTAAAGACATTGCACATATTTAAACAAGTAATTATACAAGTACCAAGGATAGCCCAAAAAGCCTTTATCAAAAAAGCTTATTTTCATTGCGGTCCTAAAAAATAATAATGGAAAACAAGCACACAGAAAACAAAAAACAAAAAAATGTCGACCGGCGGTGGAAAACCGACAGTCTTCCCTTGGGGTGGATACTCCAAGAGTGGACCCAAACAGACAGCACAAAAATGGGACCAGTCACCCTCACCCTAAAAAAATGAGACCTGCTCACTAAGTAAAATTTTGGCAAGACAAATGCGTTTTTACTATATATACTCATATAACTATGAATGTCAAACCTTCACATATTTAATTTTGTTTTAAAGGAAAACATTTTGTAAATTGAATGACAAATGTACATTAGTCAACGGGTGATGCATTAACACTTAAGTGACCAAGGTATTTCCCACCAGTTGGTGCCTAAGGGGGTTCCTAGGGACCCCCTTAAAACCCCCTTCTGGTATAAATTTTACGTTGAAAGTATGGTCAATGGTAAAGCATATAAAAAGGACCAAAATACAGTAAAACAAATTGGATGAACCGTTTCATAAAGGCGGCCGAAAAGCATTTTTTGTGTCGCGACAAACATTTTCCCGAAGGAATTTTTGCATGAAATTTTGCTCAAACAAGAACAAATACATTGCAAAAATAAAATTAGAAAAAAAGTTATTCGGTTTCGATTTTATGGGCAAAAAATATTTGAACAGCGCTCTCGAAAAATCACTTTATGCTAATTAGCACGAAAACGATTTGATCAATTTGAATTTGTTGCCACTGAGGGACCCGCTGCGTTAAGTTTGACAATTACATGGAGCGGCATGTAATTTTTTTTGTCTTTTTACGCTACGCGCGAAAACCTGTAGTAGGGCCCCTAGGATGGTAACTTAAGTGTTTACTTTACTTCAGCCAATTTCGAACGTTGAGCATGTTTGTTCTTATGTTTGGTGGTTTAATTTTTTATTTATGATTGCACACAGTGAAAATATGAAAAATCTGACCATGTGCCTTTGCTAGCATGGTGATCTTCACATCAGTCTGATATTGGTAGATCTTGGAGTAGGCCCCTAAGCTGATTTAATATTCAGATTTGAGATTTCTGGATACATGGATAGATAAATTGATATTTAGAAACTACATACGTCATAATAAAAATATTTTCGTAAATGCATGCATGAAACACGATTGACAAAGTAATGTATTACTTTAGTGTTTTACAAATTTGGATTCAGTTATTTCAAGATTATTGGGTTAAGTAGATAAATATATATATATAATCCCATTAAAATTCATATTATTTGAAATCAATTTCATGTTACAGGGTGTACCATAAAAAACTTGATTCACGTTCAATGCCTTATTTCTCAACGTATACAAATATATCTGATATGCTTTATAATTAAGCACAATTTATTGTTAGCACTTTATTTGTGTTTTTAAATAGTAAAAGACATTTTTAACCAAAGTCAAATTTGCAAAATGTGTTTTTTAACTATTTTCAACGAAAGCAGCATAAATACACTGCAGTCTAAACAAAATTAATTTTAGTTATTCTGCAATATTGAAACAATCTATTAGTTCATTCATCCATTCATTCATTTATCCATGATCGTTTTTTAATGCTTTTTTCAAATGATTTTTTTTATATTTGTATTTATTGCAGTTGTTATTTGTCAACACATGTAGAAATTGTGTCGCTGGTTTCATATAAACTGGACCGCATCATTCCTGGTATGTAACAGGTTTATACATGTAATATAGCAATAATACTCTCTGGTGTCTTGGATTACGTATCACATAACGAAGATACATAGGAAAGGTGTTATTTGATCAAGCCTATTTTTGCACTGAGAATAATCAGACGGGAATCAGTTTCTGTTGAAATCCTTTATGGTTTAAATATTGCAGGTCTCATAAAAATAACCAATTGTTCGTTATCAAGAACCAACGTCTTGGTTCATAAGAAAAAGTATAAAAGTCGATATGGAAAGTTTCAAAACTACACGTCGATACAAGTATCTCAGAGAAGCCAAAAAATGTAGTCAACATGCACAGTAATTAGTGAACTACGGCACAACATTGGTGCAATGCAGCATTTTTTTGACATTATACCAATTCAGATGCACATCGTTGATTGCTATTGGTAAGGGATAGGACAAACAACCTTTTTATTCAGCATCTGAGAAATATATTATTATATAACATAATCATATATTATATGGGCAATTTAATTATCTTAAAAGTTTGCATAATATTAAAATTTAAGGATTAACAGTGACCAATAGCCAGACTCTATTGGATCAGATTAACTACTGAGATGATTAATGTTTGAACACCATGTATACCACAAATGCAACACAATGGTCATAGTAAGCAGAAACTTGAATGTTACTAGTCAAAAGCATTGTCTTGCCGCTACTATTGATCAGACATATATAAAGAAATCATAAAAATAACTTTGGAGCTAGACATTCCTTTTTGTATATAATTTCATCGTATGGACATTTAGTGAGTAGTTCTATTCTTGTATTGAGAGATCTAAGTTTTATCATAAAAAAGCCATACATGTTTTAATTTATGTAGCTGTTTAGAATAAATGGGTTGTATGAGGAAAGCAAAAACAAAACTCATATTTTAGTTACATGCTGTATAATTTTCACACACAATGTATAATGTTAGTATTATATTTGGTATCCTTGTGATATGAGCTTTTCCAAAAATGTATACTTTTATGCACAAATACTCAAATATATTAAAATGTTTGATGTTGCTCTCATTTAATTTTTTCAGACCTATTCATGACTTCAAGTATTATATCTAATAGCACACGTTTTGAATAAGAGTGAATGTTCTGTATACTTTAAATACATTAATCGTATCATACTGTAGATGAACTAAAATATTCTAAACCTTGACTCTTGTTATTGGATACTGCGTTGAAAATTGATTTAACTAACAACGAACTTGCTGGAATGTGAAAACGCTTTCAAGTAAACAAGTTGTCAATCAACATGGTGTTAGACCTAGTTTTAATACATCAAAGTATTCTTATAAATTGAAACATGATAAACATGAAATATATAAATATGAACATGATAAAAAAACTTATTTGAACATTAGTCTTGATTGTGTGTCATTACATAAAGTAAGTCCATCTACGTTTTCTAACCAAGCACAAATACACAGCTACTCTATAAGGAATACCCAAGATTATAGCTTCAACTTAACAAATACAAATAAAAAAACACGTTTTTCTCGGATTCAGTCATTCTAAACTATGGCTTTTTTTTTTAAACGATTCATTAACGAAGGACACATTACTCAAAAAACAAAAACGTCCCGCCTTTAACTTATCAAACGAGTGAAAATTCGGTCTTTTTGGAGTGATTTTCTATTTAACATACAAAACCACTCCTTTTCACTCTTTTGGGGAGTGACATTTCAATCGTTTACATTAAGAGAGTATTTGTATGCATTTGATAAATCTGCCAGTCAGGATTCAATATTGATACTTTAGAATAAGAAGATGTTTCTTGAAAAAATAGGTAACCAATTCAGGAATTCAAGATATTACATGTTTATAAACCTTTTTTCATTATGTATTAAAGCTAAGCTATATGCATATATACGTTAATGTAATTTTACAAACTGCTTTTACCTTTATTACTTTATCAAATTTACATACAGTCCCGGCATACAGCATAATTTTAAACAAATCAAAATATACAAGAGACAACCTTGAACATATGAAAAGCATTCTGTCGCCAGCAGTTCAATCAATTCCTACATTTCTTGTTTTAATATCATTTTATAAATGTAACATTAATAGATTGACAAATTATACAAAGTTTAATAGACGCCACGTCCAATTTTCTAGATTGTGTGTTTTTTTATTTTATAACATTAATTTAAAAAACCCATAAACCCAACTTCTTCAAAATGTTGTAAGATTTTTTTCCTGTACGTAAAATGTTACCTTGGTTTTCTGGTTTATTTTGACCGATACCTATAATACTGAACTTTAACGCTTTTGATGTTTTTATTGTTGTAGTTTTGTTGTTGTTCTTCTTTTATTGCTATGTTGTCTTCTTGTTGTTGTCGTTGTTATTTTTCTTGGTGTTTTTGGACAAAGTCATTGATACTGTCACATTTGTAAATGGACCAATTTGCAAATCGACATTATTCAAAATAAACTGACAAACGTAAAAAAAGTATTATTCAAATTGCAGTTTATATTTGAAGAATCTAAAAGTTGCTCAATCTAGTGGTCATTCACCTAGGTCATTATCTCATTCTTTGCTCAAACTGCAAATCAAGTCGGTTGCACATGAAATATTGATAACTATCTAAGAACACGCAGAGTTTTTACATTTTCCAAAGTACTTTTAAGTTTCAATGTAAAACCACAATAACTATTATTCATTATCATATCATTATTACATTGGTTTTTTTATACTTTGATACATATTTCTATGTTTTTTATTGACAAAAATACTCATCCCATTATTGATATAAAATACCAAACTCTATCATAACAAATTGACACTCCTAATATTAAACAGCTTCGATACAACGAAATCATATATTTAACATGTATATTGACATTTTATTTCCATTCTATTAAAATACAGAAAAAAATAACTTTTATAAAACGAGCGGAATTTTGACGAAATTTGACAGCATAAAATAATTATGTATTTTACATCTTCCCAGGAATGTTTCATTGACCTGAAATAAAATCTAGATCCAATGGAAACTTCTCACCACTGGATTTCTATGAAATGTTATTCTTTTAAGAAATTATATGTAAACATCGTTTGTTATGTGTTTTGAATTGAATTGAGTCGATTACTCTGGTCGATTACCAGACAGTAAACATACTTTCATGACAAATGTTTTTGCAAGGAATACGGCGATATGTATCAGTTTTCGCTTGTGACAAATCTCATATCTTACAAAATCTGTCTTTTCCTACGTCCATCACCTACAGGGAAAAACGCTGGTTACATATATTGGCTGCCTTCCGCGTGTATGAAATCAAAACATGAAGCTTCGCTGTTTTTAAAAACTCATGTCATTTCTGAATATAGCATATAAATATAACATATGATATGTCGAATGTATCTAATATTTGACAAATAAATCATGGAAATTTTGCAATTCTGATAAATGTGCTATATAGACTTGACATTAAATATGGAATATATTTTTCTTTTGGTTTCCATCCTGAATAATAATCTGCCATATCTCGGTATATGAAAACTCCAGGAATGTGTATGTCTTCATATTTGTAGATACACATGTAAACTTTGAACTAATACCCTTTTTGTGTATACCTAGATGAGACAGAGAAAATAGGGAACTTGGTAGCACAAAAACCTCTAAAAGTTGGGTCAAAACTCGTGCACCATAATACGGAATTACGGAAATTAAATTTGACGTAGTTTCTTTAATTCTTTACCTGAACGCTTGAAATTTTACAAGGTTATTTTACATATTGTTGATTACAAATTACGAACAAACACTGTTTGCTATGTCATCCGTAAGAAGCGTACGGTGCATAGACTCTCCATGCGGACATTCCAATAGTGATTGGAGAGTTCAGACAGGTGTATCAGCCCAAGTATCAAGCACAGCCTAAAGTTACTCATGTACATGGTGGTTTGATGTAACTTGTTGTTCATCGATGTTTTACTTCAGCTGAGAAGTCCTCAATAGAGTTCATACCTGAAGATCTTACCAAACAGGGCAAGTGTCCAACACCGTGATCTTTCATAAAACAAGCTCGTATTAAGAACATTAGTAAAGTCTCACTTTATTCAAAGTGGCGATCTTTCTAGGAAACCCCTGGATAAAATATCTTGACCAAAACACCTTTCCCAGCGACGCTTTGACTGAGCTACAGATCAATTTCCATTCTAAGTCGCATCAATGAGATAACGTTGTCTTCAGAGCTTAGACAAAATTTGACATATACTGCCAAAATGGACGTATCAGGGCCACAAATGTACAGATAATGGTTATACTGAAGCATGCATGCTATCAACAATGTATCCAGGTTATTTTTAATAAAATATTCTGAAAGGACACTTGGGAGGCGCTGTGTTTGGTGTTTGTACATAAACATACCTAGTTCAAGTTTAAATGTGTCGCATATATTTAATATATTGTATTTTTTAAACAATGTCCCTGTATGACATCTATAATGTGCATATGATATTGTTCTGATAGCCCATTTTTGTAACTTAATAATTTTGTCTAAATAACTTTTATACGTATTACCCCAAATAAGAATACCATAATTAACGTTGTTTTTTGGGTACACTTAGGGTCTCAGTTTTGTTTTGTATGTTAGAAATACCTTCCAATGGGAAATTCGAATCGGTGTACTTATTAGTAAGATGCGTAGTTCCTAAAATCATGTAATATTTTTTACTGGCATTTATAGACAATTTGTTCATTTAAACCAATTATTCATCTCATCCAATTCTTTATTGATTGTTTTTATCTTTGAAGCAATATCAGGATCGGAATATAGTAAAGTAGTATCATCTGCAAATAATATAATGTCAAATAGTGAAGTAGCAGATACAATATCGTTTACATAGAGTATAAATAACAATGGTCCCAAAATGGAACCTTGTGGAACTCCACATGTTATACATTTGAATTCTGAATCACAAGATTGGTAACGAACAAATTGTTTTCTGTTTTTAAGGTAACTATTGAACCATTCTAATACAACACCTCTAAATTTATAATACTCAAGTTTGTGTAATAATATATTGTGGTTAATGGTATCAAAAGTTTTTGATGGGTCGAGAAAAATACCAAGTGTACTTTCATTTAGTTCCACAGACTTTGTTATGCTATCGACGAGTTCAATGATTGCCATTTGAGTTGAATGGTTAGATCTAAATCCAAATTGTTTTTTATTTAATAACTTATTTTTATCTATGAAATCCATACATCTATTGAACATTAACCTTACAAGTATTTTTGAAATCATGGAAGTACCGACACAGGTCTATAATTAGAAAATATTTCTGCATCGTCTTGTTTGTATATTGGTATTACCTTTGCAACTCTTAGTTGATGTTGCACAACGCCTGTTTGAAGAGAACAATTGAAAATAATAGAAAGAGGTTCTGAAATTTCAAGAGCAATTTTTTTCACAATCATATTTCCAATATCATCATGACCCGGGCTTTTATTTGGATTGAATTTGCTTATTATCTGGATAATTTCGTCAGCAACAACCGGTTTTAAAAACATACATTTTTGGTTGGTTTGGGCAAGATATTCATAATCTTTACCTAAATGTTGAATATTTGAAGCTAATTTAGGCCCAATATTGACAAAAAAATCATTAAACGCATTTGATATCTTTTCGGGATCATTGATGATTTCTTCAGTATCTGTTTTGAATTTTTCAGGTTGATTACCTTTTTTACCACGTCCAAGCATAGAATTAATTGTTTTCCATGTTTCTTTCATATCATTTTGCGTGTTCTTGAATTTTTTGAAGAAATATTCTCTCTTACACTTACGAATTAGACTATTTAGCTTATTACGGCATGTCTTCAATTTCTTATTTCGTGTGTCATTAGTGCATTGTAAATAGTCTTTGTACAGCTTGTTTTTTGTTTGGGTACTCTTTGAAAGTCTTTTAGTAAGCCAGGGGGATTGAGGAGTTTTTCGCCTATTTATTCAACTTGTTCTTAATTGAATACAATCATTACACAATTCATTAAACTTATCTATAAAATTGTCATAGTCCATATCTACATCAGAGCCATGCAGTATTTCATTCGAGTTTACTTCAGATAAATATTTTGATTTGAATTTAAATACATTATCGTCAGTAAAATTTCTCTTATATTATTAGCATTACTTGTTTCAGTCATTAAGATTGTAGGTAAATGGTCAGATATGTCAGTTAAAAGGATTGCAGTTTTCAACGCACTGTTCCCATTAGATAGGATATTATCAATCAATGTAGAAGATGTTTTGGTTATTCTTGTAGGTTTTAGAATTGTTGGGATTATACAATGAGAATATATTAAGTCAAGGTAATCATGAGTTTGTCGGTCACAGTCGTCTTTGAGTAAGTCAATATTGAAATCTCCCATTACAAAGCATTCATTTTTCATTTTTCTCTTTACTAATAATTTGCAAGATAGGATCAAACTCAGATATAAAATTGTCTATTGAGGTATGTGCTCTGTACACAACACCAATCAAAGATTTTTGAACACCCATTACTGTTTTCTGTTTCTATAAAACAACATTCAAAATTAGAGGTGGCTTCACATAAATCTTTTCGTAGTTTGTATTTGATATCAGAAGATATTTACATACCAACAACTCCAGATTTACGACCAATTCTGTCAATGTGCTCAAAATAGTAACCGGGTAGATTGAAATATTCACTTGGTTTATCTTTTAAGTGCGTTTCTGAGAGACCGATAATAGTAAATTTATGACACATTTGAATTTTCACAAAGTTTTTGTTCTGACTTCTTATATTGACATTCAGAAAGGTAAAATTGTCATTGTGTTTTTTTTATTAACATCTGACAAAGTTGGTCGTTAGTTACATAAGAATATTCGGTGTGTGTTGTTGATAATGGTGCTCACTGGTGGGGTCAAGACATGTAGATGTTTGAAAATTAAATCAATTGCCAAAATCCTAAGTAAAGTCCATGTAACGTTCGGTAACGTTTGTGACCGCGCACGGAAATGTTTTTTTTTGCTCATAAGCACTTTAAAGTACTATTTCTCTGCAGTGTCAACGATTTTTTTTATTGCGCCTTACACCGATTATGGGAAACATATTTACAAATATTTCATAAAAGTTACAGATCATTATATCGCCAGGATTTATTTTAATGCATTGTTTTGTGTTGTAACGTTTAGTAACATTTTGGTGTAACTTTTTGGTAACGTTTGTGACATTTTTGAAACAAAACATGTGCTCATTCATGCACGGATGTACAAACTTTACAATTTCTGATTGGAAAATACTTCTCACGCACCAAGTAACAAATGTATGACTGAAAAACATGTTTATGTGGTCTAATAAAAAAACTGATTTTTTGCTTGAAATCAAAAAAGGTTCAGTTTCCACTGGAATGAGCCTATATACGTTTTACAATATTTACAAAATATTATTTTGTGGTTGCTTTTGATGATTTTGGCACATTCCAAACACATTTCACTTAACATTGACATAGATAAACAAATGCAAAAAAGAAATACAAAGCACAAAATAAATGTTATAAAAACACCATTCAAGTCACCAAGAGAGCTTCCAGAGACCAACCTAAGACCTAGCTGCAATTGTACATTGAAAAAAAAATGAATTATATACATGTATATCAACGATGTTTTGGCTTATATCACGACTAAAGATACAATTATTTTTCCATACCGTTTTCATCATTGTGGAAATAATAGCGACAAACAATATAAATATAGTTTATATGTACAACGGTCTAATATTTTATAATTTAGTTGGTCAGATATCACAACAGATTTCACATCAGTCACAAAGTTCATAAATATTGTTTCAAGAACTAGACATTAACATGTTTTTGAAGAGACAGGAACCCTGCCGATTTTTCTTTTTTGCCATACGACGTCTGCATGCATAAATTCGCGTCAAAGGTATCCGAAAGAAAGGTCTAACGAAGAGGTCCAAATTGAAACTTTTGATCGATGGTCCGAGACGAACAATTTGACACCTCAACCTTTGAAATTGAAGTTAAAAATTTACCTTCCTTTTGATCTTTGACCCTCAGGGAAAGGTTGGATGATGTGTCATCATTTACACTTTTTTATTTGACCTCTGTGACCCTATAACTCCAAGTATTTTTTGTTTTCATTTCATAACTTTTGTGGGCAAAGTCAAATCGTTTTATGTCCCCAAATTTCATGACAATACCATGTAACATAATATAACCCCTAAGTGACCTTTGATGGATCAGGGGTCAGTTGACATAAATAGGTGGTGACCTTGGTCCCTTCGCTCAAGTTTGATATAAAATGGATGGATTATACAAAATATATTAGTCGAGCTATGAGTTTTACAAAAGTAGACGCGCAGTGTCGAGCTAGACATTTTTAAAATCTCATAGCGAGACCAATATCTATAAGTATCATGCGAAAAAAATCCATCCAATTTTATTATTATTATTGTTACGGTCAGAGATGTTAAATGACCAAGGCCAAATTCACCTTACAGGTTCTTAAGTGAAACAAAATAAATACACTGAAAAATTTGGAATAAGTTTTAACAAATTAAATACAATGTGTACTTTCTTTCAGCACAGTTAACAAATATTATATCTTAATTTTACCTTAACTTACAGTGTTGAGGTACCTCTGCGAAGTCCGCGCGACTAGCTAGGATTTGTCAAAAATGTTTATATTCCACGCTATAGTCCAAGATTGTTCATTAATGTCCACGCATTAAGTCTTGAAAAACTTGCAGGCGTATTCTTGGAATTCACAAGTTCCGGAATCCAGCTGGCAAAAGGTAAATCCAAAAGTTTCCTTGTGAAATCAAATGGCGATTTCAACACAATAATCCAGCAATCGCAACGAAGCTCCACTTGGCTTAAAAGCTGAATGCAACGCACATAATCCACTCGGAAATTAAATATTAAAATAACAGTTTGTCTTTAATCCTCCAAATGTCGTTATCTCCAATCTCCTTTCAAAGTTTAATTAGCAAACTCCACTCCACTGTAAAATTGTCCACCAAAATCAACTTCTCCTGAAGTTGTCAAAAAGTTGAAGTCAATTCAACATTAACTTGTCAAAAATCCATCTATCCAAAACATCCATCTAGCTCCGATCAAGCAAAGTCAACTTCTGACAAAATCTGATTAAGCTCCGGGCCAGTTTTAACATTTTCTTCAAATTCCCCAACGACATCATTCATATATTTGACATAGCATATTGTACAGTTCTCTATGTGGGGGAATTTCCCAAGTAATTATATTTTCAAGTAAACAACTCTATTTCTGAAATTTTGGGGAATTCCCAATGATCACCTGATATTTTCATGCAATCAATTGCCTATTAAAATAGAATGGGAAATCACCTAAAATTGCAAAACACGAATCCTTCCCTTTCTGTAGCAATCAAAGATTTCAACAATTAAGCTCCCCCAATTAGATAATTAATTAATCAACAAAAACAAATAATTCAGGTTCACATAACACCCTCCCCCTTAAAGAAAAGAAAGTTTGAATGCAATGAAAACTTTCTTTGA
>JXSR01S010482.1:18010-35192 GCA_000969725.1 Ophiothrix spiculata
GATAACCCTAGAAAACTTCTAATGAGGCTTATTTCAATAGGTATCCTAGTTCTTTCTATTATATTCAGTTTTAGTGCAGGAGGAAAACCGGAGAACCCCCCCCCCAAAAAACGGAAACGAACATGGACTGAAAACCCCAAATGCGCAAAGCGTCGGGCGCGAGACTCGAACCCGGGACCTAATGGGCGTCATTTCATTGTGTCCCCCACCCTTCAAAACGTAGGGGGTGGACGTGTCCCCCTGCTTCCCTTGAAATGATGTCCATGCATTGGTGGAAAGCGAGGGAAATACCGCTACACTAATAGGAGAACTGATGAAAATTGAAGAAAACACTAAAATAATAACTAGTTTCAGCACATTTTCTTTTGTAAAATTTTGATTGCCTTGATCAATTTCAACAGACAAGGTGTCATTTTAAAGCTTAGAAAATACCCAAACAGAACAGTGAAATGATACAATCAAAATTAATTTCAATTGCGAAGCCCCCACCCCCCTTTTGGGGTGAATCATCACAAATGCTCTATTATAAAGGTTCATGGTCCTATTTTACCATTTTTAATTTTCACTGTCAAGTGAAAAATAACCACGTAATCATGGTAATATGTCCAATTTCAAAATTCAACAACCGTTTCAATTTTGTATTTTCAAATTGTCTATACTTTACTAGTTACCACACTGTAAAAACTCCGGTGTTATATTAACACCGGCTGGATTCAATATAGGTCCAATTTGGGTCGGTGTTAATTTAACACCATTGTGGTGTAATTTTAACACTTTTCGGGGAAAAAAGTGTTGAAATAAGACCAAGCTAGTTAAATCAACACCATTCCAGATTTGGCCTTTTACAGTGCATTATTTAGTATATTTTCACTTATGCAACACATTTCAGCCGAAAACTGTCACATGGGTAATAAGATAAATATGAGGAATATTTAGGTACCAAAATCTCAGAAAGTTTTAAAAAATGCTGACCGAATCGGACACGGCTCCTTTATAAACTGAAATAAAGAAGTGGGTCACATATTTTAAGAAATTCCGTTCAAAGGCAATTTTTGCCAGGCCTGTACAATGATAGGCCTGTTCAATGAGCCACACTGAAAATTTCTTGCAAAAGTCCATATTCAAGGGGCAATTCATGATCCACTTTTCACCCTCAAGGTCACCTCTATCAAAGTCGATTTTTTTTAGCTTATAAGAATCGTCAACTGGTATAGGTTACGATCCCCAAACCATTCTTTCATATGTGCTTGCAATTTTGAGAAAAGTGAGAAAATGTGTCATTTTCTAATTATTGTCGGTGCCCCGCAGTAATTACAACACAGTAGCCTATGGGGATTTTCAAAATGCTGAAAAGCTTGTAACTTGGAAACGAATGGTCGGAATCAAGTGAAATTTTCAGTATGTATTTATAATTTACTCTTCTTTTTATTTAGCCTAAAAAGAGGCGAGCTTTTTGTCATATCAAAATCATGAATTGCACCTTTAAGCCAAAACATGAACCTGTTTTGCAAATACATAATTTATAAATATTAAATTGCAACATGAGCAAATTGTACATTTTAAAGATGTCTTAAGTATATTTTCCCGGAGGAGTCAATCACAAGACCTTAATTAAGAACTCCAAACAATGATTTTTTACAAAACTCGCTTGATGAAATCCACTGCACTACCAATAAATTGAGTACATAAACAAGGGATTTTTGGGCATGCCTTGGTTACACCCATCCCATGACAAAACAAATGGGTTTGGAAAATTTGTATCATAAGGGGGTACATAAGCTAGGGGAAAATCAAACATCATAGTCAAGTGATTGATACATAATTTTGGTTTATTGTCTAACAATTTTAGTGAAAATTAGTTCAGCAAAGTGTTGTTTCCAGTTTCTACAACAAATGTCTACTTTAAATACAATATATAAAACCCTACATGACGAATTTCGTATAAAAGTCAACTGAAGTAACACGGACTTTCTCAGAATAGTCTCTTAGTCTACCTAAGTCCAAATGCTTTTTTCATAAAAGTATAAAAGACAATAAAATATTGTCAAATATATTAAATTTTACTTGTATCTGTACTTTATGACCTCCCCTTAAATACAAATGGTGTAGTCCTATGATATGCTATTGTCGGATCTAATATTCGATGGACGGACCTGGGATGGAGCAGTCACCGTCGTCCTTGACAAAATATTTCTGTATGCATACAGGTCATCTCGGGATCTTGTAGCCTTGATTCAAGGCTGACTGGTCTGGTGATGGTAAAATGTGGCCTTTTCCTTATTCTTTTGGTTTGTCAAAACTTTATTAAAATCATGGGTCTGGACATGAATTCTAGAGAATGGTCTGGAGGCCTTAATATAAACTTCCATGGTCTAGAGATCATAAAATATGGCCATTTTTCTTTGTCTTTAGAGTTTTCTACTTTTATTATTTTTTCCTATTTTTGAAACTACAAAAATTGCAATTTTAAACACTATATCTATATATTAACACTAGTCCAGTGAATTACAGATAATGAATCTCAAATACTCATGACCTCTAGAAACATAGAGAACCCCAATTGCAATAATAATAATTAAATTGGGTTTAGAGACTACCCTGATTATCCTTAATTGTCTATGTTTAATAATATTATATTGAAACTTTCCAATACTTTTTGGTTACCAAAACCATAGGACGCAAAAGATAACATTTAGAAGAGCCATGAAGTGATATTAAACAGGATTTTTAGTACTGATTAATCTTGAATGGTATCAGGGTAATTTTAAACACCATTTGTAATAAAATTATGGCTCGATTATCGAATGACAACTGCTGGTCATTTTAAAAATAGATTGGCCTGCTATATAGTAAATTCTAAAAGAAACTTAGATATTATCGAAAAGAAAGAAGAAAAAAAATATTTTGCCATCTTCGGCCAAGTCAGCCTCGAGTCGAGGCTAACGATCTTGTAGGCTACAGTTGAATAGGCCTTAATTTGGAACAATCCATTACGTCATTCCTTTTGGTGCTTGATGTAACAAATGCTCCACTTAAGAAGAACCATTCATTTGCTACTTTGAAACCACTATTTTAAAATGACTTCTTTCATTAGAAGGGTTCCAGCTAAGTGAATATTTGATCAAATCACTGTCCAAAAAAAATCCTCAAATACGGGAGGTAACTCATTATATGCCACACAGTCATCTTCTTGTTGGGAAGTTCACAGAGTTAAGAACACTGAGCACATTCTCTTTAAGTGAATTTGAGTTTACAACTTCTCATATAACATTCGATATAGTTGAACTTTCATACACTATTATTTTGGATAGAAACTCTGATTGTATTTTTAGTTTAAATTTATCTTGTGTTCCGTTTAACTTTTGCATCAACGTGACCATCATCATGAGTTTTCAACTGGCAATGAAGGGGATTAAAAGGAACCGGACAGAACTTACTCCTTCAGTTGTCAAGCAGAGAACAATCTTGGCTTATGATATTGAACCGGATTGGAACGCAATGATGCCAAAATCATGTTTGGATTTACTTAATTCGTATGCCATAAGCATTGGCGTACCCAAGGAGTTTTTAATGTGCCCCCTCTTGACAGCCGCTGCAGGCCAATTCAATCCTGCCTCCAGAATCAAATTATTGCCACATTGGCTGGAACCGGCAATACTATGGACTATACCTGTAGGTATGAAGGGCGAGAAAAAGTCTCCAGCCCAAAGATTGATCGTTGAAGCACTTAATTTTGTGCAGGACAGAGTGCGAGAATTTGCAGAAGACGCGGCTGAACCTGCCGATTCGGTGAGCGTTAACAGTGAAGAGGAACAGGATGATGATGGTGAAAACAAACAAAAACAAAAATACCAACCAACTTTACATTTGACTAATAACACTTTCACCCTCGCCAAGCTGTTCGACACTATGGCTGACAATCAGGGCTCTTGTACTATGATGTACGATGAGATTCCGGCGATGTACGACCAGATAGAGGGAGGTGGAAAATGTGACCGTCGCATCTTCTTATCTCTAAATGGTGGGGACACGTGGTCAAAATCTACCAAGAAAGGAGGACACCATTCCATAGATTTCACCCACTTCAATTACAGTGGTAAGTTTTAAAAATATAATAATATATGAACAAACAATAGCTTGATCAGTGCGAAAAAAATGACACCAACGAAGTACCCATCAAGACAAAACTTGTCTGGAAAGTTCTTCAAATGTACTGAATCGGTTAAAATTGGGTATCATTTCATCAATCTTTTTACAATTTTTTGAAATGTTAATAATTGGTTCAATAATTGTTTTAACTTCAACATTTTCAGACTGTTGTTTAAACCGCAACTTTTTCAAACATTTTTATACAACGTTCGAAAATAACTTTAAGAAAACCGTTTTTAAAGCGTTGGTTTTAACGCTTTTCAAACGTAAATCTGTTTTGAACGTTTCTTAAACGTTGTGTTAAACGTTATATCAGAAAAAATTCCACACTTCAACGTTTTCTGAAGGGTTTATGAAAACGTTTTCGAACCCAAAATCAAAGAATTTCTTACACTCTCAAAACTGTTTTTGTTTAGGGGGAAACCCCTTCTGGGTTACGTTTGTGAAATGTGTTAAAGTTTAAATATAAACGATTCCTCTTTTGAATTACGCAAACATTTCTAGTTGGAAAATCCAATTAAGATATTAAATCCATGGAATTATCAGTAATTTAGACTTGTAATCCGTGTAATCACAGTAATGTTGTTTTCAACGAACCTGTCATTCAAATCTGGATGTGGCGTGATATTACTAGATACATACACTTGGTTTTTCATATCAAACATCCACTTTCCCACCAATGATCGCAATAGGCAAACCAAATATAGCAAATAACAAAATAAGGTAAAATTACATGTTTCCGAAGTTCAACTGCAACGTCAAGAATGTAAACTTTCCTCATCGGTGAAAAAAGTCTAATTGGTTTGTTGAAATTGATTTATTTATCAATCGTGCTGTATTCTACTTGCATCTTGCAATTAATCAAAATATGTATTTAGAAGTATATTGCTAGGGATTGAATTTCCACGCTGGTTTTTGGTATTATAAATATAAATCCTTCAAAACTAGCTTTAACTTCATATTTATTTCATCATTACATCAGGAACCAAAAGATATTGTAATTTCACATCAGTATATAAAGACGACTTTATATAAAGAAATTCAATATCAACTTTATATAAAGAATTTCAATATCATCATCGGCGATTCTCTGTGATTTATGTAGGCCTATATTTAAATGACATAGAATTAAAATGTCTGTCTAACAGCATCCTCTACGCGGAATTTTATGGCAAATCGGCTTAAACCCCACATCAAACAACCACTCACAATATTTTATTTTACATTTAAATAAGATATAACATCAAACAACCACTCACAATTTCTTATTTAAAATAGATACAAGTGTGGGTTGATCATTCAATCAAAATATATTCATTATATTGCCTAAATGGAGGAATTTAAGCTTGATTATTTTTATGTAAGACCTGTTCTTTAAATGAGCTTGTTTTTTTAAAGAGGTCGTAATTTCAAATTTCAGGTTAATTGGTCAAATGGGTTTTTTTTTTGGGTATAGTTTTGTATTTCAGAGCTTCCTGTAGGTTACTCTATGTAATGAATTATGGTTACCATAATTAGACACATTTCGACAAAATACTTATGAGAAATTTCACATGGGTTATGATTAAAATCACATGAGCAATATTTTGATACCAAAATCTGAAAAAGTTTGAAATAAAGTTAGGACAAACGGACCAAGCTCATTTAAAAATATGTGATTGGGTCAGGAAAAGGCGTCTCATAATTTACTGTATGTGATTCACACTTGTTCTATTTTCCAGTATCATGACCTACTTTTTTGAATATTACTACACTTTTAAGCTTTATTTAGAGCATTTCTATAAGTATTAAATTCTAGGTGGAATTTATGCTAGTCCCTTTAAGCTAAATCAAGGTTTTATTTCACGTCAACAGCACGTGTGATTGAATTGTTCTACTTGAAAGCTAAAACGATGCGTATCATTTATGAACAGAGAAAGTCATTTATTTAAAAATGTGACTCGTCATATCGAAAGGTATCTTAAGGTCGACAAAATCAAAATTAATTTTTGGTCTCATCTGAGAGCTGAGATTTAAGCTTTAAAATGACACGTTGATTTTGGTTATTGGATGTTTGGTTGCGAAGTTACACCCAAATTGGTAAAAGGCATCGGGCTGATTCGGAAACTATAGTTCTGAGAAAATCGAGTTTAAAAGCTTTTAAAGTTTTGTACTTTGTAAATCTTGAATGGAGAGAGGATTTTTAGCTTGGTTTTTAAAACATTTTCCTTATGTTTTGCATGTTGGAACCTGATTAATATGATAGAATACACTTCAATGATAAACTTTCTGATGAAATTAGAAATTCGACCTAGGACGTCATTTTTGACTATGCTTAGCTTCAATGGCCCGTATCTCGTAATGTACTATGCCAGTATTAAGGTACCTTTCGATATGACGTTCCACAAATATGTTCATAAACAATGGTTTAGCTAAACATCTTTATGGAAAACGGATCATTGACTTTCAAATAAGAACTATCCGTCTCAGGAACATCTCATTAAATTGCGGTCAACTTTAATGCGAAAATCAATGATGCTGGTATATAAACGCCACCAAATAATAATCATTTCTTGGTACCTTTCATTTCCAGTGAATTATTTTTAAATCAAAGTATATCATTTGTTTATCATTTTTCTTGGTAAGAACTTATGAACCGTCTATCATTAATATCATTATCAAGATAACCAAGGTGTTGCATTGCACACAAGGTAGATGCAGTTTATTTTGAAAGGTATTATAAATTGAAGGAAAAAATAAGTTCATGGTACAAATGGGGCCTAAAGCTGTGATCACAATAATCGTACCATCAGACTACGAGCAGTGTTTAGTCCGTTTAAAAAGATCACGAGCAGGGGGTAAAGCGAGCAGCGACGCAGCGTGGTCCTATTAGATGTACTAAACACCGCTCGTATGCCGCTTGTACGATTATTGTGACCAAGCTATAAGATAATCTGAGACTTAAACAACCGAATTTATACTGACAACAAAATAATACCTCAAATAATATGCAGAAAAGTTTTCATTATTTGCGCACTAATTGTTATAATTTCCGCTTTGATGTTTCAGTCAGGTATAGCCGTGGGTCTCCTCGCTTCATGGGGTAGGAAGTTATGTTGTGCAAGTACTCAGAGATCCTTATAATTCATAATACCATTGATTGATTGTTTGTTTGATTGATTACGCAACAAAAAAATTTAATGAAGATAGCGAAGTCATGTTCTTTACAAAATAATGCAAATGTAACCTTCTCTCACGGTATAGTAATGGTGGTATTCAGAAATCCCAATTATGCAAATGAGGATATTGAGGTTTATTCCGGTGTTGGGTACCCTCTTCAATGTGCGGTAGAGCACGCCATTGTATTCAATTGGCTTATTTGCATGAAAACAAATCTAAGGGCGTCATATGATGCCATCTTTACACTCAAGACGCCATTGGCCCACATCCAAAGATTATAACAGGTCAATGTCCGTGATTTCGAAACGAAACTTGAAGTAAGGGACGCACAATTAGATTACTAGGGACAAGGGGTTGATTTATTTTCCAGCCCCATTTAGGAGCAATTTTTCCGTGAAAAATACTGTTTTTCTGCCTACTCATATTTGGTTTGAGTAGGGACGTGCCTCCAACAGATATGGACTCACCCATACCTAATTTTAACATTGTCACATCCATATACCAAATTCCCTAAATTTTGACCCAAATTTAATAAAATAATCTCATTTTTTAATGTCCAAATTTGTTCTATTTTGGCAAACTTTTCCTATATTTCGAAAAGAAATATCCACATCTACGGCTCTTGACGCAAAAGATCCTAAAATTTTGAAAAGAACACCCATCTAAAAACCTCGTTTTGTGAAGAAAAAGGACCCATTGAAAACCACAAAACCTGATTTTGCTACCCGAATTTGCGGCACGACCCCATAACCCCTTTTGTACTAAGTAGACTTCCGGGTTTCATGTTCAGGAAGGATGCATTTTTTTTGCCTAGCTGTGAATGGAGCATTTTGCGTCCCTGAAGATCTAATTGTGCACCCCAAAGACAGGACGATGACTTCAGTCAGATGCTTGGCGTTACATTAATGCTTGTTTTCTTTTTTCTCCATCTTATAGGCTTCATGCAACCTGCTGTTGCAATTGCTATGCTGAATGTGGATGATTACGATGGATGGAATGATAGACATCCTCTCATTATTTGCCCCAGACCAGTGAAGGCCTATTTTGAAGATTTGGTACCACGTCCAAGAAATACACTATCCCTTGGAAAAATTCTCCTGGCTATTAGAGATAGCTGCAATGACAACCCTTCAACATACACTCTTACCGAAGAAGCAAAAGACACATTTGCAACATTTTATAACGAATCTGTAGATCATATTCACGAGGTGAGTTAAATTTTAATTATTTTATAATATACAAAACATTGCAAACATTTTCATGTAGTATATTAAAGATAGAAATGCCGATCACATTCTCAACCCTCATGGCTCCATGAAAGCGCTATATCATGAACACGCACAAATAGCAACAAACACATGTCTGTTTTGCGATTCTTGAACATGTTGAACTGATTGCATAAAAGCACTATTTGTAACCAAACTTGTGAATTTAACATGTTGAAGAAATTGCACAGACAGCAAACAGTGCAGACTGGTTTGCCAACGCAGAAAAATCATTATACTATGAGCTATTTCTGCAATTTGTGCCAAAGCCCCGATAACGAAAAATAGCTGGTGCGTTAGCGGCAAAATCGGTGCGCCTCGAAACCAGGCGCCGATTTTACGAGCATAGTCCACGGCGTACCCCTTCATGCATTAGCATAATTTCAGGTGATTGATGCTTAGGTTCTATTTATTAACACTTAAGTGCATAAGGTGTTTTAGAATCCCGTTAGTGCACAAGGGGTGGGGGGGGGGCGGGTTGGGTCCATATGGACCCTGGAATTTGATCGCATAAAAAAAATGTTCTCTACATTATTTCCCTCTAATTATCCTGTTACCTCGATCATAAGAACCCATTCAAATTCAGAAATGGCAAACAGTTACTGTTTTGAAAACACAAAATATAAAAGTACATGCTGATCTGGATTTAATATATAAGAATTTAACAGGAGAATCTTTGTAATTTTTTCACCACATCAGGATTTGAAATGGAGCTGTGGTGGTTATTATGATCAATTGAATAGCGCATACACAGTGATACACCAACTCAATTGAAATCATATCAAACAAGAAACTAAAAATCTGGCATTCCATTTCAAAGTGGCGGCCTAATTTCCAATTCGTGTCAAATTATTTTTTTTTTCGAAAAAATTCCCGCCAAAAATTAGGAATATGTTTTTCCAAAAAATTTTTTCAATGAAAATTGGCTCATTATAGCAGATTATAGTTACAAATACATTGGTGAATTAAATATTTGAAAAGTTGTTTCGTTTCAGATTTAAGGCAAAACAAAATTTGAACAGAGCCATCATTTTACCATTTTAGGCTAATTATCTCAAAATCGACGCAAAAAACATGCGCTACCCCTACCTTGACAATTACATAAAACATCTTTATCGGGTTATGTTGCGTTTTATTTTGAAAAAAACAACCCAACATTTATTTGAATATTCGATTACTTTTTACTGGTTTAGGAAATCACTTTAAGGTGGTATTAAAGGCAAAATGAAGTTGCTCTGACTGAGATAAAAATAGGCTTGTTGCAGAGAGCTAAGCGAAAAAATCATAATTCCAAAATTTGAGCCAAATCGGACAAACGGTTTTTGAGATATTGTTGTTTAAAGTTTCTTTGTATTCTATTGTTTTTGCCAATATATTGATGAAGTTAATGAGGAAAACTGGCAAAATGTGCTCATTAATATTAATTTTTGCCAATATTTTTCCAATATTTTATGAATAAACCTTCATACTACTTTTACCTTTAATAATTTTAACTTGAAACTTTGCCAATGTGTTTCTATGACCTAAAACTTTAATGTATGATTTACCCGCCCATCTAATTTGCATATTTGCATAATTAATTAGCTTTTTGTATAATGCTCATTAACTATGCCAAATATGCAAATTAGATGGGGGGTAAATCATATGTTAATGTTTTAGGCCAAAGAAACACATTGGCAAAGTTTCAAGTTAAAATTATGTAAAATAAAAATGGTATGAAGGGTTATTCATAAGATATTGGTAAAATATTGGCAAATATGAATATTAATGATCACATATAGCCAATGTTGCTCATTAACGTTATCAATATATTGGCAAAAATGATAGAAAACAAAGAAATTAAAATCGAGCATATCTTGGCAACCGTATGTCCGATTTCCTTCAAACAAACACCATTTTAATCAGTGTTTCAAGCTTTACTTGTTCAATGTAATCAAGTGCCTCTAAATGCAGTTTCTAATTTCCAGAAACATCCTTTCGATCCACCTTAAACCATATATGAAAAATGAGGACAACGCCGTGTACTAATATCGTTAAGGGCATTCAGTATTGTAATACATAATTTGCACGATATTGTCACAAATTTTTCCATGAAGAGTTCCACTAATGTAGTTACTTTCCCTTGTTGTTTACTCTCTATTGCAGGACTACAAAGATGATGAAGATCGGCGAGGTGTATATAGCAAAGCCCAGGGGCAAGTTGGGAGAATTGCCCTTGTTTGCCACGGGTTATTTACCGCCATTGACTTTGTCGAAGGAGAACCAGATGACAACGATGTAATGAAGCTACCAACAGAAATCCCAAATGAAACTATGAGGTTTGCAGTGGAGATGATGAGATTAGGAATCGCCCACAAAGATGCCCTAATGCCTCCGGTTATTCCAGCAGCCAATCAATCTGAACCAATCGAGGCTATGGTGGAGCAAACAGAAGATCAAGACTGTTTAACTGATGGAAGGCTTGGCAACCGCGTCACAAGTTTACTAACATACGGTCATGATATTGTGGAACCAAGTTTGGTTGCTCAAAGAAAACTAATGCCCGCTGTGAAAAACCCACCCACAAGCAAGGACAATCCACAGAAGCAAGGGAACAAATACCCCGTAGAAGCTGCTCGGAAATTCCTGAAAAGGTTGGCAGATGTTGGCCTAGGGGAATTAGTAACTAAGGAAAGTGGAAACTCACGACGCACATTGGTGCAGTTTAAGAAGCGCAGCTATAGCGAGCTTGGGGAAGAAGCACTCGCCATTGTAAAGAAACTGAAAATAACCCAAGACAAATATGATTATAAGCGAGAACCAAGCTCACAGAAAGATCAATAAAATGCCACTGAAAGGACCTTGTCCGATGTTATAGATTTTAGTTTTCAACACCTAAAAATGGTCACTAATGAGGTATTTGTTTAGCAGGATCATTTGCAGCGACTTACACGTTGTCCGCATTTACACAGACAAAACTCCGGAACTGAACTCAGCTAGGTAACTGTACTGTGTGTATGATGTATTGGAACTTCATACTTGCTCTTAATGTGAAAAAACAATGAGCAATATTTATTATTGTTCAAAATCCTAAAAATTTAAACATTAATGTGTAAACACCCCAATAATAACCCACCCTTTAAAGGAGCTTAGTCCGATGTTGCAAAATTGAGTTTTCAGTGTTATATGAAAGATGGCCACTAGAGAAGTTTAAGTTTCAAATATCAGCTGAATCAGTCAAACTGTTTTGATTTAATGGGCAATTTTGTATTTTAGAGCCACCTATACGTTACTGTGTAAAATCAGTTATGGTTACCATATTAGACACATTTTCGTTTGTAACTCCAAAAACGGAACATAACTCAGTCTGAAAATTTCACATGGGTTATGACAAAAATATGAGTAATACTTTGGTAACAAAATCTAAATAAGTTTGAAAAAAGGTTGAAGCAATCGGATCATGCTCCTTTAATCAAAGTAAAAGGATAAACAAATTCAAAACACTGTTGATTTAGTCAAAGTTGGGTTGATGCCTCTATGGTTGGTGCATATCAAATGCCATTATTGTGACAAAATGTTCACTGAAAAATCTTATATCTATTGAGGTTAATAAGATGTTATTTACTTTTGCTTGATATTTTAATGTCCCTTCAACCTGTTCATGTAATTGTTGATCTTTTGATATAGTTAAAGGGCAATTCATAATTCAGGGTCAAGTTTACAAATTAGAAACGGTACATTTTCTCAAATCATGGAAAACTATTCTTATAGGTTATATTACAATGAACATGTTCTAACGATTTGAGTCAAGAAATATATATGTAAAAATAGTAGATAAAATCCAGGCTATTCCCTTTAATATGAATGAACATAAGTTGCATTCATGGACGAACCTTTGGACTTCCAGGTGACTTACAAATTATCTGAACAATGCTGGCTTGACTCATCAATGTATTGCGAGTACCATAATTATTACGGTAACTCACTGCGTGTAAAAGGATCATAACATTGAACCAAAAGAAACAAATTGGTGTACGTGTGAGAACACACTTTTTTAGTAGTATTTATAAGACACACAAGAAGATGTTTTGAGATTATACTCCTTCATGAGTTTCATGTTTGATTGAATGATAATAATTTATTGATTATTAAAAATGTACTAAATAAACTATTCTGGAAACTCGATATGTACGCTTCAGATTGCACATTATCTACTCTGGCTAACATTCATTATTTTGGATAGACATCGAAGACCAACGTATAAACATCACTTGAAAAAAATTTACTTGACAAATAACCTTGTCACAACCTTCCAACACCTTCTCGTGTCTGAAGTCTAGTAATGCGTCCCGAATTCGTCAAACTGTGATATTGTAACACAATGGTTGAAAATAAAAATAAAACAAAATGAAGACATTAATATATCCCTTACGTGTATTTCGTGTGTTCCTCATAAAGGTATATATAATATATTCAACGTGGTTAGAACTTTGGTAGGCATACAACCCGGGACCGCTCCCATATAGAGACAGCTATAACAAAACAGTATGTAAATTTATTCTCCTTATCCCCTGGGTTTCAGTATAAAACAGGCACATGGTCCACCAGTTTCAATCATTATGTTCTGAGCTGTCCGATTTCTACAAAATCGGTCAGGGATATCAGACAGAATACAAAATATCAGATTTTGAACATAATAATGATAAAATTGGATGGATTTTTTCGCATGATACTTAAAGATATTGGTCTCGCTATGAGTTTTAGAAATATCGAGCTCGACACTACGCGTCTCGCACGATATTTCGTAAAACTCATAGCTCGACCAATATCTTTTTGTATCATACTCAATCCATCCAATTTTATATCAGAATCGTCGAGTGCATGCCACCATCTATAAGTACCACCCCATTAGATTTCAAAGGGGACGCAAGAAGTTTTTTAGAAAAAAAATCCCCTTCCAAAGGCAGCAAGAAAACAAAAATCATCCCGGACCATGGAATAGGGGGAAAACAGTAACAAAAACAACGCCCGAACGGGACGTAAAAAAAAAATTAAATTCAACCCCGAACACAACTTCCTGCTCCCCCTTGGAAATCTAATGGTGCGCAGGCGCGTAACAGAGGTCGCTTGTCAGCAGCCCGGTTTGAGCTTTATTTTCCCGGTCTAGGGCTGGAGTTTCCCGCTGAGAGAATAAAAACCGGCTGATTAAGCCAAATTTTCAGTCAATTTTAGCCCGTCATAGTCGTCAGAGGGGGCAGTCTGCCCCCTATACCCCCCGCCTGTTACGCTACTGATGGTGCGATCCTAATTAGGCCAGGCTGTACTAAAATTTAACTGAATTTTGCATAATTATGCAACGGCTTTACACGCTAGCGGTGATATGAATTTCTAAAGAGTAATATAAAATCAAAATATAAAATCTCAATTAAAATAAAACATTTGGAAAAAAGGATTTTAAAAATTGAAACAAAAAATTCTATAAAGATTTCCACCTGATACTTTAAATTTATGAATCTGCAGTATATTTCAGATCATTACAATTATTTCGAAAAACAAACAAAAAATGTTTTCGTCCAAGACTAACTAAGTAACAGCTACTACACAGAATACTAGTATGACCAAATTAAAGTAATTTAAATTTAAATCTAAAAAACAAGGACATGTATTATCACTGAATCCAAATGTTCAATTCTTAGCAGCGCACCATTAGATTTCCAGGGAGGGGGAGCAGGGTTTATTTTTTAAAAATAATCCCACTCCACAGACAAAAGAAAAAGCTCCCCACCTGAAAATTAAGTAGGAATGTAATTTTCAGAAAAAACCCGCCCCGAATCGAGCGGGAAAATCACACCCAAACCCAACTTCCTGCTCCCCCTTGGAAATCTAATGGTGCGCTACAAATTGAAATTCACGTGGTCCTGTTTTATGCAGAGCTTAGGAAGACATGAAAATTCTTATACCCGTAGCTAGATCTTCACTTCAATGGTGTAGGTCCTATTTTAGGATGGGGATAAGATATTTTTAGCTATTGACCTTGATATCTAAAATCATTCAGTGCAAGGTTTAGACCTCTTGAGTCTTGTTTTCTCGTTAAGAGGAAAATGAAGTAAGCAATTCCGGGGCTGAGGCTAACATAGCTCAGCCGTTAAATTTCATATGGGTAATGAGAAACATACCAAATATATTGGAACCGCCAAGAGATTAAGAAAAAATGAAGCATTCGGACCATGCTCCTTTAATACAAAAGAAATGAGAAATGAGTATACCATCTATCTAATTCTACAATTTGTGCTATCTACAAAATTATTAATTATTTGAAGGTGACATTTTTGATTCAAAATCTGAAGAGCATGGGCTTTCATTTGGCATCAAGAAGTATACTACTTCCAGTTGATCCTTGGGGATGACAATGTGATCGGAACCTACACCTTTAAAGGTGCAAGGTCCCAGTTTCAGAATTTTAATTTTCAATGACTTTAAGAAATATAAGGGCCCTGTCAACCCATCATTGTCATAACAATGTTTTGCTCTGTAACTGAGGAATGAAAAATTAAAACCATATGTGTGCCGCCGCGGCAAAAGGGTGCAGTTGGGTCAAAACCAAAATATGGAGATATTCATATGATGGTAAAGCTCATTTATTTCCCTTTTCAATGATACCAAAATCATGCAAATCGGAGCTTTGGTTGACGAGTTTTGGCAAATTATAAAATCGTACTCATAACCGTTTGTCAAAAGTAATTTGTGAGAAAAATGCTGTTAAAGGTAGGCCTGTTTTTCCATTCGATTTTGTGTGCAGTCTGAATAGAGTATGAGCATATCTCCATAGCAACCACCATGTTCCCATTTGTTTATCGACTTGAAATTTGGCTCAATGGAAGACGATACCTTGAGTAATATAATAATAAAAATTGGACTTAACATCATGTTTCGTTATTGCAAAATCAATTATCATAATTGTACTCATAACCGTTTTTCAAAACACAAATTTTCATGATGAAAACAATTCGACATAGCGATATAAATCACACTTTTTTACAAGTTTGTCGTTATTTTTGATTAACCATCTTTACATTTTGGATAAAAAAGGGTTCAAAGATTTAATTTCCACAAAAATCTCAAAATTGACATTCCCATCATATTTTGGTATATTTCAACTTTACCGGCATCTAGCGCAAAATGGAAGTTGCCGACAACTGGACCCTTTTGCCGCGACGGTACACATATAACGAAATACATTTCTAGAATTGAATTACTATACTAACCCGATGGTCTTGTCATTTTTGCACCAAACTGTGAAATTTTGACCTTAACGTACAAAAAAGGTCTAAAATTCATGTCCTTTGGTCCCAAAATTTTTGGTAAACTATCTACACTTTACTTCTGAAAAATGTCGACATGTTTTTCGTTTTAGATTCTTGAGAGCAATATCTAGGAACGATTTCAAAAATTAGTGATTTTTTTCTTCATTTTAGATAAAGTGCTAAAAAAAGGTCACAATCCCACTGCCGCCACCAAAAATTGAGGCAGCTGTGGGATTTTAGACAGTTAGAACTTTGGACCAATTCTTGAAAATATCTAAAAAACTATGAAAATTCAAAAAATTGAAAAAAAACATTCTTAGTTTTTGAGGTCCAGATTAAAAAAAAAAACAATGCTTCGAAATTTCAACAAACTAACATTCAGTTAGCTTTCCCGTAAAATGTTGGGACAAAAACATGACTTTTGAACCTGAGGCCAAAATGACACATTAATGATACATGATATAATCTTGAAAACAAAGGGTTGACAGTTCCCTTCATACGTTTAAATTCCCATTAAATCAGAACAAGTTTTAAAAATTCTGACTTAATCAGACATGAATTCTTTAAATCATTAATCAACAACATAAATTATTAATAGATTTCCCCAAAAAAGTGGGATTATACACAATTTCAAACATGTAGTTACCATTTTAACACAAGGGTTTGAATACTATTTTGTAAAAGATACTTGTATGTACGATCGGTCTGGGTTTCACTTATTCACTGTAGTGCAATTAGACTAATTAAAAGTAAATTAAATTAAATTAATTCAATTACGAATACTCTCCAGGTTCACACCGGTGAGTTAGTTCCCCTGGCACTTGTAACAGTTGCCGGACAGTATACACGGAATCGTAGCCGACCCCCCCATGACGTCATGTCTTATACCGCCTCTGCCGTTGGCATTCGTGGATAATTACAACTTCCGGGATGATTACTAAAAATATTTTCGTAATCTGTAAAAAAATAATAACAAATATAAACTATGGGGTTCATGGGTGAACCCCAGCAGATTTAGATTGACATAATTATGCTGATTACTATAAGAACACTTTTGTAATTTTGGAGGAAAGGTAAAAATATGATCTTTGTCATTTTTTCATTAATACGTAAGTCACGTGATCCAATAGAAATACACGTAAATCGTACTCTAAATTTATAAATTGGATAATCAGATATTAGCCAAATATCCGCTAATATCTAAATATCTAGAGGATATAGGGCCAATGGAAAAAAACAAAAGAAAAAAAAATTATATAAGTTCTAAATAGCCTCATTATCTAAATAGCTTATAAATTGGATAATCAGATATTAGCCAAATATCCG
>JXSR01S010483.1:42354-54380 GCA_000969725.1 Ophiothrix spiculata
ATTTTTTAATCAAAAGATATGGAAAAGATGTAGAAATGAAAACATATAATAAGCGATTGGCACAGCAACTTAACTTTGCTTTAATTTTAATATTAAGTATTCATATTCATTCATATTGTTTCCATATTGTTTCCCTCTTTTGCATACATATGAGGGGTGCTCTGGCAAAATGAGAGGAAAGTCGCAAATTTCAAAATCAAGTTTATGACATATTTGAATTCTCTATAAGCTCACCTTTTGAATGATATATAATATGTCACACTTTCCGTCTCCATTCTTCATTTAAAGATCGAAATCCAAAGCAGTTCACTGAATATATTGCAATAAAAATTTGTTGCAAATTGATTGCAAAGATACTGATTAATACAGTGTATAATAGCAACATGCAATCAAATATCCGTAAATAATTGCACTTCCTGGCAAATTTGACCTTCAAATCTTTAGGTATAAATAGACACTTATGTATTAAGATGTTTTATATCAAAAAACGAAATTTGACTTTTTTATCCTATTTTCACTTTAGATGCCATTTATTCAAAATGAAGATTTGCAACTTTCCCCTCATTTTGCCAGAGCAGCCCACATATGTATTGATAAGTTGTATTTTATTTTAGGCCAAAAAAAATAAAAGGTTTGTCTCAGAAACCCGCGCGCATTGCTATGTGAAAGTGAATTTAGCGCGTAGACCTACGCGCTGGCCCTCTTTTTATTTTTTTCTCTCGATAGTAAGCCAGCGATCGACCACCGTGGTAAATAACTTTATTCTCAATTCAAGCGAGATTTATTTATTTATACTTTTTTTGTTTCGTACTTTCGTGTCATACGTGTTGAGGGAATGTGGCGGTCACTTCACACCCGTAAGTTGGGCGTTTAAAATTTTAGAGTGTAAAAAAAAAAAAGAATCACGCACACCGCATAGCTATTTTTCTAAAAAAAATAAAAAAATAAAAAATCGCATAGCGCATAGCATTTTTGCGAATGGTTTCTGAGACAAACCTTTTTTTTTCTTTGGCCTTAAGATATGTTATTAGTTATTTGCACAATTCAAAAGACACAGAATTTTCAATTGCAATGTCGCACAAACCAAAGAAAGGTACAATTTTGATGAAACTTTTTGAAAATGTAGAAGACATGTCCACTATTATATAATACCAACTCTTATCAAGAAATATGTTAATTGTGTACTTTAACTAATTTTTGAAACCTGGTATAAATTATTCATGGCCACTCTGTAGAACAACTTCTCTGGTTGGAAATAGTTTTAGAAGTTTAGAGAAAGAAGAGTTGAAATAAGTTGAACTAGAAACAAGTTGTCCATCCATCTGTTGAGTCAGTGTGTGGTGTGTGTTTTTTTGCATGGTGGGATGGTGGTGTTAAAATAAATCTTACAAAATTAAAAACATTATCACACAATCAGTCTGTAATTTTCCAAGTCTTACATAGTGGAATACATGTTCTACCGTAAGTTAGGAATCAACATTTTTTTCCAAAAAAAAGGAGAAAATATTGATTCACCCCCCAAAAAAAAGTATGTAATGTTTCTTAAAAATAAATATAAGTTGAACTAGAAACAAGTTGTCCATCCATCTGTTGAGTCAGGTTTTTTTTTTTTTTTTTTTGTTTTTTGCATGGTGGCATGGTGGTGTAAAAATTAATTTTACAAAATTTAAACAATTATCACACAATCAGTCTGTAATTTTCCAAGTCTTACATAGTGGAATACATGTTCTACCGTAAGTTAGGAATCAGCATTTTTTTCAAAAAAAAAGGAGCAAATATTGATTCCCCCCCCAAAAAAAAGTATGTAATGTTTCTTAAAAATAAATATAAGTGAAAGGATAGGGATTATAGGATCAAGGGGCACACCCTGCCCAATCCAAATTTGATTACCCCCTTTCCCAGTTGCAAAATCCATGGCAGATATGCTGAAACTTGTAATTGTTTGATTTTCTTTTTTTTACAGCTCAATCAGTTTGAAAATGTGGATCTTTGATATACTCCTTATTGTTCTTGGTGTAATAGCGTAAGTATTCTTGGAATTAATTAGATAAGACCACACTAATTTAATCGTTTGTCTCAAAGCTCACCTAAATTTGAAAACCTAATGCGGAATGCAGTTTTCGTTTTTTCTTTTTTCTTTTTTTCGTAAATATTTTTCCAACTATACCAGGCGTTACACTTGCCATTTTCGCCATTCATTTTCCATCCATTGATATTTACTTGTATATCAAAGAATGATTTAAGGTCTTCCCACGATACACTTCTACACCTCAGCAGTTATGCACCTCAGTAATTTTGAATTCATCAACAGAATATTCACCAAGGTCATTTCACCTCTGCATATATTTGTGTAGTCAAAGTTAGATTTGCCCACAAAATCAATCTGTATTTTGAGCATGAAAAAGTTTGTCGATGTGATATTTATTTACACTGATATTAAGCTGGTATTATGACCCTTCTCAAGGTCTTTTTCATTCACACTTCCACTCCATAATAAGTTGTTTACAGCAAGTTACAAAACATGTGTTTTACCATAGACTGCTATGGCAATTGGTTCTTTCAGTGAGTGGTTTAAAGCTGTGAAAGTAATATTTCGAATGGAATTTTGGGAAGTACTTTAAACATCCTATGCTTGTATATAAAACAGTATGTTTGTTATTCTGCCCATTTGCAATCCACAGGACACGATTTGTGATCTTCGATGGGGTTTTATTTGACAAAATTGAAAAATAAAAAAATATTTAGAAAAAAAATTCAAATTTCGACAATTTGGCGATGTTAATGCGCATGTTTAAACTAACGCGCGCGGCAGCATTGAGACAAACAATTAAATTAGTGTGGCCTAACAAAGAATGAAACGTTTGGATTTGCCTAAGCCTAATATTGTGTTATGATGAATGGGCATATACATACAATTACATCTTTGAGAGGTGAATGGTATGCCAGCATAGATGGTGTTCACCACCAGGGTTGTCACTATGCCGGGCGGTGGTGGGCGGGACCACCCGACACTCTTAATTTCCACCCGGCACTCAGGTTGATTTTGAGTCAAAATACCCGGCACTCAAGACTCAAAAGTTACAAAATCAATGAAGAATCAATAGAAAAATAAACAATTTTTATCAAAATTTCTATTTTCTTACTATTTCACATAAATTTTACCCGGCACTAAAAGTTGTCTGGTGACAACCCTGTTCACCACAATTGACATATTAAATGTCCATTGATAAGATTAAAAGATGTGAAAAGTATCATGCCTTTACAAGTTTATCATTTCCAACCTCAATAATGTGATTAGCTTGTGTTTACATTATTAATACCTTGTAATCTTGATCATGCAGGCACTGCCATTTGAGGCGCGCGAGATCGATTGAGCGACCTTGCGCGCCTGAATTGGTTTATGAGAGCGTGATTTATTGCGCGCCTTGAATGATACGTACCCTGTTGTAATTTTTAAAAGAAATTTTATTTACACAAGTGACATGGAATGAAATGTTTAACCACCGCGCTGTTTATGATCGGAAGTTTTTGTGTTTGTCCATTAGCGTTTATGCTATACACATCGGAATCATGTACGAAAAGGACCACGATGTGAACGGTGAATTTTTTACCGGGCGACACCTTTCAATCACTCGTGTTTGTTGTGATTTTGCTTGTCTGGTGTTTTCGTGTCGATAATTCACAATTGTTTGCAGTTCCACGGATCCGGATTTCTACTTCATATAACAAATCATGCCTAAATCATATAAAGTGCTTTTGTCTACTTTTCGTAATTGGAAATTACAAGACATAGGATTAAAAAAGGAAGAGAAAGATGGGACTGTGTTCGTTAGTGAGGTGTGGTGTGAGGTATGTCGTCGTCAAATCCAGAACGTAAAGAGAGATGACCGGATCCGTGGGGCTGCAAAGAAGAAATAATACAGATCGCTCCCCTCTTTTACTCCAGAAGAGCTTTTCTAATTGCTCTTCTACCGCTCCCCTAAAAAGCTCCAGGAGAGTTGAATATTGAGCCCCTGCAAATTTCAAACAGCAGTGTCTGTCATGAGAAGCCAGGGGCGTCGGAACCATGTGGGCTTTTAGTCGTAGAAATAATAACCAAAAATATAGGACTGTACAAATTCGTTTTTTTTGTAGTAACTATTGTCTTCTTACACTTAGTTGTTTCTTTATTCACATAATTTTTGGTAACTAAGGGGCCACAGGCCACACCACTTTTACTAGGGGCCGCACCACTTTTATTTTCCTTCCGACGCCACTGAGAAGCCATGCAAATCCAAGCATGGTGAACATCATTGTTTCAGAAATTTATTTACTTGTTTAATAAAAATAATAATTAAGAAGTTCAGGTAATTTTAAGTCACATCAGGATTTGAGGTGGCGCTAGATGGATTCTTCTGATTAAGGCTAGGTTATTAGATATTTAGGATATTGTACATGTGTACAATGTAAAGTCAATCCATATTGATTTCTTGTTTTCCAAGTGTGTATCCAGCACTTTCGCTAGGAGGAAGTGGGTGTCAAATATTAATATCATCCCAACAAAAGTTCTTCATCCTTCAATTCTTCCTTTTTCCCTATTTTGTCCCCTTTTCTCTCTTCTGTCTCATCCCCATATTATTTCTTCATCCCCATTTTATTCATTGAGGCAGTCAGGTCCCTATACAACCTCTCATCTCCTACACCTCCTCCCCTCGATACCCTCTCCAAAGTCTTTAACACAATAACAAAATGTTTACGATATTTGATATGCTTTTCATTTTTGCACAGGACTGTACTTGGTACGTGGGATGCCTTAAAGAGATTATTCCCCTCGTTAGACAGTTCAGTAGTGGAAGCCATTGTGGCTGGAACAATTGCCCCCATGCCACCCAAACCTATTGTTGGATATCACAGCTCAGCAAATATCACAGGAAATTGATGTATCATCAGGACTAGAGGACTATTAATAACCCCATTTCTTCAGTCCGATTGTTGGATACAACAATGCAACAAATATCACAGGAAATAGATGTATCATCAGGACTAGAGGACTATCATAGCCCCATGTCTTCAGTCCGATTGTTGGATACAATTTAACGGTGCAACAAATATCACAGGAAATAGATGTATCATCAGGAAGATACAACAGCTAGTGCTTGATTGTTAAACTTGGAACTGTATGATTTTTTAAAGTCCATACTACCAAGCCTTATTATTATGGTGTTATAGCACTGAAATATCACGGTTGATATATGTAACACCAGGGGCCGATTTCACTAAGATTTAGCGATGGTCGCTCACCCCGTTTTGATCGCTAACTAAAAAAAATGAACGCTAAATAGCTGGTTTTTTTTTTACAATTTAGCGATCATTTTCTGAGTTATCGATCTTAATGGGGTTAGCGATCATTGCTAAAGGTTAGTGAAATCAAGCTACCAAAGCCTATTGTTGGATACCATTGTCCTTCACAGACCACAATAAATTAAACTAACATTAGGACTATAGGACTATAATAGTCCCATGTCATCTGACCGGTTTGATACATGGTACTACAGGATTATAGCATTATGTCATCTAACTAGTGTGGCACAACAGCTTTGCAATGTTACAATAAAATGATGTAACATAGGAATAATCATTAATACAGTTAGTGCCATCAAAATAGTTGGATACCATGATAGGTCTGCAAGTATCACAGCAATTTTTCGTTCAATAAGGCATGTAATAGGACTATAATAGCCCAATTCAACCAAAAAGTGGATATCATGGCTCTGTGCTCTATGTCATCAATCCCATATCAGAGCAATAACTGGAGATATTTTTGTGATATAATACTAGCACTGGAGTATATTATTATGTCACACATAGTATTTGTTTGGCACCATAGCAACACCGTCGCATGCAGCTGGAACTTATGTCTTCATATCCATAAAACTTCTTGTTAAAATTCAGAAAATTTAAAAAAATATTTTTTTTATTCGTAGGCATGACATTACCATTATTTTTAGAATGTTAAAATGTCATTTATTTGGTTTCAAAGTATTTTGATACTTACGAACAGTTTGAACAAAATAATACAATTTTGTAACAAAAATCATGTTTGGTTCAATGCTGTCATTTTCAAAGAAAGAATATTTTGTCAAATTTTATTTTATAGAAGAAGTTTTTTATACCTTCTTTAAATGTGTTCTTTTAGACTGTGCATACAATACATGTTGTATTCCAAAGAAGATGATATATTAAGCCAATTTTCCCGCTAATCCGTTGCGAAGACTCTCGAAGTGTTGCACGCGGAGCCGTAAAATGCCGGAGGTACAATAACTCACCCTCCATGAGCGACAATCCAAGATGGCTGCCGTCCCATAGGATTTACACGGCGATAAAATCAAAATGGCGGAGAGTACCGGTTCCCCTTTATAACTTCCTTGGTTGTGGCCCAGCTCTGCGTTCTGTCACGTCCTATTACTTGACTACAGTGCAATATGCATCTTGACATTTTTCCGCCAAATTGTGCTTAAGCAAGGAACAACGCTTGACTGGTTCGATAGCCGCATTCTCATGCAGTCAAATTACCATTCTGTTGCCGGAGTACGGTAAAAGCAATTCAATTAGAAGCAATGCATGATGGAAGCACACAATAACTTCTCTTGTTCGAAGGTGCTGCACCCTAATTGCAGTTCAATACATAGTAGCTGAGCTGGATAAATGATTTCATTTCATAATTTGGGAAATAATTATGGACATAGTTATGTAGCTGGTTGTACCAATATTTTCTGGAATGATCCAATCATTAGCAGGTTCTAATGCTTTGGATCAATATCCTTTTCAGTTAATTTAACTTCCTTGTAACTTCCAATATATTTCTGATTCCAGTAATCAAATTGTATAATGTAGTTACTTAGTGCAATTATTTCATTCTGTCCTCAACTTGTAATCCAGGACCACATCTCCAAATCTGTTAACTTGATGGTGCTATCCTTACAATCTCCAAATGCATTAACATTTAGCATGATGCAAATTCATTTTGTTAAACACTAATTTGCCCGGTAGTGAAATCTTGATGAACCGGTATAGCAATGAGTGTACTGCATCTGTCACAATCCCCTGATCTTGGTTTTAGGCTTTAATGTGATGCCTCACCCTGAAAAGGGGGACTGCGACAGATCACTTTTCAAGGAACTGATGAAAATAAGGCAGCAAAAAATAAAGAACATAATAAGAATTTCAAGCACATTTTCTATTGTAAAATTTGATCGCCTTGATCAATTTCAACTAGTAAGGTGTCATTTTAAAGTTTAGAAAATGATGTAACTGATTAAATGATAAAATCAAAATTGATATCATCTGCAAAGTCCCCCCTTTCGGGTGAGCCATCACAAATTATAAAAAGCCCACAGAGCTATATGTTTGAAATGTGTAAGAACAATGATTTTGCCACAAATTTCCATCAACTTCCTGTGAGGCAAAACAATTTTTCAGAAGTGTGCATTCAAGCCCAGGGCAATACACATAAGGTTCGATGAATTAATTTATTTGTACCATTTTAAAACTTTATTTTATTAGAATTTGTTTTTCATGTATGAAACACATCTAGGACGTAGTATAGGTTCATAGCTGAATCAATGTATATAAATGAGTTTGAAGATGTGGTCTTGGAACAATAAAAGTTGCGGATGGAAATGGGACTTTGTGTAATCTAGGGTAGGCCTATAGGACATTCCAAATAGAGGTTTTCCATATAAAATATAAATACAGTGACCATTTTGGAACGGTTAAGTCTGTTTACTCTTTCAATAATATAAATGAGCAACATATGAATGAGCACATGTAAACCTACAGAACCCAACCAATATTTTAGTCTTCGGTAGTTTACCAATGCTATGGGGAATGACACAATGTTATTTGTTAAGCTTGAGTTGTCGCTGAGATGATCAATATCGGTAAAATTTAATCTAAGCCTCCACTTTTAACCAATTAGATGACAGGAATCTATTTTATGAAGTCCAGGTCTGTGAGGTACATATGACTCTCTATTATTTAATGGAAACATCAATTTGTTATTATTTAAAGCAATACTATAAGATTTTGATCAAAATTTGTTTATAGTAAAAACATCATAAAATGGAAGAATGTGACTATCTAAAAGCGTTTTCAACTGTAGTTTGTGAAAAAAATTGTTTTGCCACCCAAAAATTGATAAAAAGCACATGCATGCTTTCCTATACTAATACATGTGGAATTAAATTTGGGATCCCGAATTTAATTCAACAAATGGCCATAACAGAAAAAGTAAGCATCTTTGAGCCAAATCGTTTGGGGGGTATTCATATCTACCAAAAACAAACCCAATAAGCCCCAAAAATCAAAAGTCATGGGTGACAGGGGGCGCTTCATTTTTAATACTTTATAGTATTGCTGTAAGACTTGAAACCATAAGGCTAAAAATATAATTTGTTTCCTGTAACCAAGAAGTTATCATGGTAACTTCTTGCTGTAACATTGTTAAAACTATGAGTTGAAACCCCAAGGCCATATAAAAATAATCATTTGTTCCCTGTAACATACTAGAAATATGGGTCATAAAACAAAAACTAAGTGTGTGCTTCAATATAAGTAATACATACAAGTGTGATCAACATTTGAATTATTGTTAAATCCATTTGTATGTAATTTTACTTGGCAATAGGGATACTAGAAACAAAATGTTATTTTACAATGGCCTTGTTGTAGAAAGAAATTAACTGGTGGTGGTTTATAATGTCAATGAGAACAATCATTCCACTATGTTGATGCCATGTAGTCATGACGTGTAACCTTATATGGAATAACTTGCTGATGCCAAATCAATCATCTTACATTTTGAGTTGAGAGTACAGTGTTTTTGAGTAACATTATCATGTCACTATGTCAAACGGGATATTCGCCAATGCTGGGAGGATATTTAAGTGGAATTGGTCCACATTTATTTTTGAAATTTATATACTGATGATTTATACTAAAGTATGTAATAAAGGTCAAATACCAAATATTTTGAAAATGTGGATCAAAACCTTCAGAAAAGTTTTTAAACTAGAATTTTGTTTTGCGCATAGATAGACTTTTCTCTTAAAACATATGACAATGAAGAGGAATTTCTTTCCTGTAAAACTGTTTTTATATCATAGGCCACTGGTAAATCAGAAGAATTTCAATTTTGCATTGGATCAGCTGTAAAGCCAAATTTGAATTTTCAACTCTAGAGGACAGTATTTTTGTTGCCGTCAATGATATAATAATAAAAGAAAAAACAGTATATGTTAAAAGTGAATTTAACAATGATTCAATGCTGTCATTATTACCAGAAACACTTCAGATGATGCAAATCTCAGGCTTGTTGTGAAGTTGTGGTGATCCCGTAGCTGCAGTCTTAAACGAATGTAGTATGATCTCTCTGCTACAAAGAGATGAGCAATCTGTCCTACCAGGCTCACTTTATTTTATGACCATTTTGTGTTTTAAATTTCATTATTTTTTTACCATTTTATAAAATTACAAATAAGATAATTTCCACAGGTCTATTTCCAATATTAACCCTAACCCTACTGGACCATACGATGATAATACAATCAAATTTCCAAGCATACAGCATTGTATACTGAATTGCATGGTGTAGGATTACAAGTACAGTATTTGCAGGTTAAAGTTCATGCATGACTCACAAACCTTGTGTGTTCTGCTGTATGGGCTAGGACTGAATAGCTTGTCTGTTTTTCTGTGTGGTCTAGGATTCTATGCACCAGGGTTAAGGTTAAGCTACAAATGTGTATCCCATATCACATATTGTCACTAGATTGCAAGAAAGTCATAAATATAAGAACTGGGTTTTTTATAAATTGGTATAACATTCTATAGTGTCCAGTCTTGAAACAGTGTCTGGAGAACCATTTCAAGAGTCACTGATATTTAAGTGTTTAATTTTAGGATATTTTCGCATTCTGTTGATAAGTGGGTTATTTACACATAACATAGGGACCGGGGGGGTACTCAATTTTGGTTTTGGTAGGGGTGTGCCCAAGCCCGTAGCCAGGGTGCGGTGGGGGCGTCGCACCCCCCCCACCCCAAAAAAAAAAAAAAAGGTCCACAAAAATTCCCTAAATACCCAACAAAAAAGGGCCTAAAGCACCAAAACATGTAAATGGAAGGCCGTTTTTACCAAAATACTAAACAAAATGCTTGAAAAACTACTGAAAACCTTTTCTTTTTTTTCTTTTTTTGCTTGTCACTTTGTCAAAACCACTAAAATTAGTTTTGGATCGACCAAAACGAAAAATTTTCCTCTGAAAGGTCCACTTTTTGAAAATCTGCAACCCCCTTGAAGAAATCCTGGCTACGGGCCTGGGTGTGCCGCTGGGAAATTTGAAGTACCACCCATGTATATACCAATATTTAAGAAAAAGGCACCCATCCATATACCGAATTCCCAAAGTTTGAGTCTAGTTTATACAAAAAATGAAAGTTTCCCTGAAAATAAACACTAATTTGGAGAACATTTTCGGATTTTTGTTTAAAATTTAGAAAAAAATCCAAAATTTGCGCCAGAAAAAGGACCCATTGAAATACCAGAAAGCCTGATTTTGCTACCAAGTTTGCGGCACATCCCCGTAATCACTTTTGTACTAAGTACCCCCCCCCCCGGGACATAGGGCAGCCATTGCAGATACGTCTTTCTTGCATTAATGTGATGATTTGTGTGTAAACTAAACAACCAAACTTGGACCAAAATAGTTCACATGTCAGACTACATTGCAACAACATGGTGAATAATGCATGTCATGTGCAATATACATGATTTTTATTTAACTTTTGTATAAAATAGTTTCAAAAGTATTATAGTAATACTAGCAATAATTAAAGTTATTATGATCTATACCTGTGAGGTCAAGATGTATTTATGGGTATATACTCTATAAACCTTGAAGTATGCAACAAGTAATCAGACTCTGCTACAAGATCCATAGCATATCACTTGTATTCTACAATATTGAGAACTGGTGCTTTTGTATTGTGTAAGAGACTACTAATGATTGATTAAGACCAAATCACTGCGTATTAATATTGTTTTACATGAATTGTTCATGATTTTGGAATTATTTAGGGCTAATTTTGTTTCTAACACATGGACAAACATGATCATAAATTCATTTGAATATTCAGGAAGATTTGGTATGTTGTTATGATTCGAGAAATACGGACTAATTTACTTCAACGTATGGTCATGTTGGTTTATGAGCGTTAATCATCGGCTGCTTGTTGCATACTTACAAGATTTACAGAGTATAGTTTGTCACTTTATCACTTGGTTGACATGAATCCTCATGTCCTACTGGGCAAAAGCCCTAGTAATATAGTCCATTCCTATAATTGACATACTCCCTCCATTGATGGGGTAAATCCACAGAATTGGGCGGAGAATCGGAACTCAGAACGAGGCCAAGCATGATGTCAATTATAGGAATGGTGTATCTAGCACAGGCCTTCTCAAATAGCGACCCGCTACTTTTATTTGGCCCCTAGATCGCCTCTGGAATACAGAAGTATATAGGAAAAGCATTGAAAAAGGTCTTAATTTGGCACTCCAAGATGTATTTTTGAACTGGCATTTGTCCTTTATGGCCCGCCAACAAATTTAATTGAGAACCCCTGATCTAGCAGAATTTACATGTTTTATGTGCAAAAATAGCAGAATATTTGAAGATTGAAGAAGTATCATGCAAAGCTGACTTGTGAGTAAGTGTTTTATCCACATATTTATTTTTCCTCAAATCAAGTAAATATGTTACTTAAATTGGTTGACCATTATCATTTATGAAGACAATTTTTTATAAATTTATGGAAAAATATGAATGTTTTTCATTTTACATCAACAATATATTCATGCCTACCAACTGATAAATTTGTTACCCCTTTTGTTCTTATGCAGTATTAATCATCAATAATGAAATCTATGTTTGAATTCTGTACCATCTAGACCATCAACCCATAGATTTCTCTTGGTATTGTGTGAACAA
>JXSR01S010485.1:11564-23558 GCA_000969725.1 Ophiothrix spiculata
AGTCAGGGAATTTGTTTAAAAAATGCTTCAAATCAGGGAAAAGATAAAAGGAATTTTGATTGACCCAAAGATTGAAAGAAGTCTGTCAAAGTCGAAAAAATTATCATGGAATTTTGATATTTCATCAAGAAAAATCAGCGAAAAGTCAGTGAATTCTGTTTACTTAAAATGTTGGAAACCCTGAGTGACCTCTGTAAAATCTTGATAAAGCAGGTGCAACATTGTGATTAAAGTTACATACATTTAATTATGTGGATCATATTCATTACAGTAGGAATATTTTTGACCACTTTTGAGAAAATTAATCATACAAAAAAAAGCAAGTAATAAAATAGCAACATGGGTGTATTTCACTGAAGTCTACATTAAGAAAAGTCCAAGTATCATCAAGATGAGGCTTACCTTAAGACCTAAATAGAACTTACAGTTGTTTCAAATAATTCTTGGACACAAAAATTTATAGCCTGGCGTAACACAATTGCGTGTGCATTTTACGCGAGTAAAGGCACGCTTTTGAGGCACACGCGATGTCGCGGTACTGTTGATTACTGATTGGAAGCGGTGTTGCGTACTTCTCGTTGTCTCGTTCTTATCACAACTTATGGATATGCGGTGGCTGCGTTCAGAAATCATATTCGTGTCCGAAAATTACTTGAAACAATAATAGTACCATACATTTGTGTGGAAGCACTATTACTACTGTGTCTGTAAATGCATAATCGACAACGCCGCCTCTGGAGTATCACATCAATGGAGGATCAGGGCTAAAATTAGATTGATTGCTGGCTTAAGTGCATTTTGATTCTTTGTTTGAAGCTTTAACGACGGGAGGGGGTAGGGCATTCCAGTTGACAATTGTTTTGGGAAAATATGAGTCCTTATAAAGTTCAGTTCTTGATGGAAGATGCTTATGTGCTCCTAGTTGGTATTAACCTTCTGTTTGCAGTGCAGACTTTTAGTTCACCATTTTTTTATGTTATAAAAGTTTGTGAGTCTGGCAGCTTGCCTCCTTTTCTCTAGACTTTGCCATTTTAAATTTGTTAGCATAGTTGTCATGCTACTCTCCCTACTGTAATCGCTACAAATAAATCTGGCTGCAGAGCGTTGTATTTTTGCCAGTTTCATAATATTTTCCTGTGTTTGAGGATCCCAAATTGACAAGACATATTCAAGTGATGACAAACAGGACCTAAATGTTCTTAAGATGCATCTTTGTACTAAGAACAGTTTAGTAAAATAGGCATGAAATAACAGGTGATCCCATAGTTCTACAGAAATATTTGAAGAGACTCTAGAGGAAGGCATAGTTTCAAAAAGTTTTCTGTTTATTTCTCATCCCACATATAGGTTATTACCATCTTGGTGTGTGAATTAACATGAACTTCATTCTATTGCAGACCTCAACAAAATTTAGCCATGCTTTTGGTCTGGTTATCAATTCTTTATTTCTGTGAAATTCCATGTACCCAAAGTTCTTAGTAATAGCTATGGTCACTTTACACAAACCTTACTGTGTATTATTTCTGTTTTTATCTCTTTGCAGCCAAAGTGCCGTTTCCTCTAACTTTACGATTTAAACCAATGTTACAGCGAGGTGTAGAATTAGCTTCCCTCGATGCTTCATGGGTGAGCTCAGCTAGCTGGTATTTCCTCAATGTGTTTGGGCTGCGTAGTGTGTATTCTCTTATATTAGGTGAAAATAATGGTAAGTTATGGTGCCACATGGCAGGAATTACATGTGCAGGGGGTCAGAAGGAAAATAAATGTGGTACAGCCCTTGGTGAAAGTGGTACGGTCTGTGGCCCCTAGTTATCAAAAATAAGGAAATCTTTAATGCTCACTGTATACAGTGGGGTTTGAACCCCACCCTTTTTATTTTGACCCCACCCTTTTTATCAAAACACCCTTTATACTGAATATTCTCTAAACCCACCCTTTTTAGAAACTTGACAAGTTTTTCATACTGATGGGGATACTGAATTCATCCCACTTTAGTTCATTAATATTGATTAAGCCTAGCTCAGCAATGTGGAAAATGTAAATGGCAACAACAAAGTCTTATATCACTATGATTAATGCTCATTCTGATTCTCAGATCTTCTCAACATACATGTGTAATTTCAATACTAGTCACAGGGTAAGCAACCCACCCTTTTTATTTCAGACCCATCCTTTTTATCAAGGCACCCTTTATACTGAAAATTCTCTGAACCCCACCCTTTTGACATTTTTTGGATTTTTCTAGACCCACCCTTTGTAAAGCGTGTCGTGCATACAGTGATGCTAGGACTAGGACTATAGTAAAACACATCAAATTATTATTTTTTTTACTTATTTAGAATTTTTTCTGGCTAGTATGTGTTGGAAAAGTTGTAAAATGATGATGTATGCATATATTTATCATGATATACAAGAAAAACTCACGAAAACAAAGTTGCTAGGGACAGAGAAATTAGTTCTTTGTATTCCAATTTTGTTATATATGAAGATCCTAAAATAAAATTAGTATAATATATTGCCAGGTGTAATTGTAAAAGAATAATATTTTACTCTTCCTTGTATATTTAATATATGTTCTTGACTATGGCTGGCCAGAGTTAATATTTAACACTGTTGGTGCCCACTTAGTTTGTCTCAGAAACCTGTGCGCATTGCTAGGTGAAAATGAATTTAGCGCCTAGAGCTACGCGCTGGTCTCTTTCTTTCTTTTTTTATATCAAGAGTAATCCAGCGATCAACCCCTGTCTGCAAATCAGGCATTATTATATAAACAGCCTCAAGCATTTTCCCTTGCGTCGGAGATAGCAGGGGTAGATAGCTCAATGTTATCGTGTTAACGATAGTAGACACCCATATTCTAGCCCAATATGCGTGGTAGTCTTTGCTATGTGCATGTAGCCGCATATAGGAAATTCCATATGGTTTTCCAAACAAGCAGAGCATGCGCTGAAGACTTGTAATGTATCGCATGAATTGAAATTTGGAATAATTGCTGCCCGCGTTGCTGTCACTTTTTGCCATGAATTTTACATTTTATTTCAACATGATTGTCGGAGTTCTCAAGTTCTTAAAACGGGCGGGATTTTACTTAGAAACTGGGCACATCACAAATGTGGCAAGAATTTAAGTTTGGGCGACCAAAATTTTAGAGTGTTAAGGAAAAATACTGCATACCTCATAGCTAATAACCTTTAAAAAGATTGCATACTGCATATCTGTTTTGCAAAAAAATTTTGAGACAAATCTTTTTTCTCTTGGCCTTATATGATATTGAAGGTCATTGGACAAAATTTCAATATTTTATCTGTCGATGATTTACACTTGGTGTAACTGTCAGACTACAAAATATTATGAAAATTTAATCATAATCTTCAGAAAAAAACATAATTCTGTTTGGCATGTTGATCTTGGGTTTGAGGCTATTTTCTAAGCGTGTATTGATGCTATATGTTAAAAGAAAGTAAAGTTTTGTATGTAATACCGGTTCATTGCTTTTACATTATAAATGACAGATGAATCAAAAGATATTTAATTTTTCATTTGAATCTGCTAGTAAAGGCAAATTTTGAGATTTTAACTTTTGAGGGTTGTATTTTGTTCATTTTCGCCAATGATGAAAATTAATAATGAAACTAAAGCTAAATATTTTGATTTTTTAGAAGTTGAATTAGGTAATTAATTTGGCTTTGCATGTTGCCATTACTAATAGCTATCACGTGGGTATGTGTGGTCTAGCGGAAATCGACAGGACTTATAAACTTGAGGTTGTGAGTTCGAGCCCCGTTGGTGCCAACGTATTGTGAACCTGGGCAAATCACTTTATCACACTTGCCTCGTCGACCCAAGCGTTATATGGGGAGTTACTGGGAATACTGACATTGATCGCTTGAATAGGCAGCTGGCTGTATTCTAGTGGTAACGGAATAAATGTAAAGCGCTTTGATCAAATATGGAAAAGCGCTATATAAGCAGCGACATTTATTTTTTATTTTATCACTTACTTCAAATGATGCCAAAATCTCAAAATGTTTGAAAACAAAATTGGGGATAACGTTGACCCTGTTAATTTCCTTTAATATACATCATTAGTATAAAAAGTAGGGTGCGTTTGATTGCTGTATTCAACCATTGAGTTTTGACATGCACCTCCCCAGTTTGAATAGGGCAAAAATGTCATTTCTGACAAAATTGGCATTTCTCATGTTTCTGACACATAGAGACAGTGGCGTAGCCAGCATGGGGCAAAAGAGGGGGCAGACTGCCCCCCCTCCCCTGACAAAAAATTGAGCGGGAAATCGTTACAGCAAGCGGGAAAAATCGGCAAGGACAAGAAAAATAAGAGAGCAGCTGCAAGACGGCTAGACAGGAAACATGGGGAAAAGCAGAAAAACGTGTCAAAAGATGTGCAAAAATCGCTTCAAACTTTTTTTTTTTTTGCTTGTCAGTTTTTAAAATCGACTTGAAATTATTTTGAGTGTACGAAAATTGATTTATTTGCTGGGGAAAATTAGGAAGAAATTTGCAAATGCCAGGGAAAAAATTGGGACGAAATGTCTTTGCTTCCCCTGACCAAAAAGTCTGGCTACGCTACTGCATCTAGAGGGGATATAACATATAAACAAATTACTCTCATTTTAAACTTCCCCAGTTAGGCAGTCAGTTATGAACTGATGCACCTCCACAGTTACAATGTGAGTGTGTGAAACTCCACAGTTTGAACCTTAACACTAGGTACCATCTACAAGTGAGGAAGTACATATGGATTTATGCCTTTCTTGAACATCGCGTAATGTACAAGTGTGTGTTTGTGATTGAGTATGTGTTGGAAAAGTTCTGAAATGATGATGTATGCATGTATATAACATAATGTACAAGAAAAACTCATTATAATGAAGTTGAAACTGAACTTAGTTCTTTATATCGTAATTTTGTTACATGAGGGTTCCAAACACAAATTACTTAAGAAATTTGTGCAGTTGTAAAATAATTGAAAAAGAAAAATAACAGTATTTTCTTCCTTTAGATTTTATGTTACAACTTAGATGATTTACTAAATTTGTATTTTTACTGCAGCTGCTGATCAAGCCAAGTTAATGCAACAACAAATGTCACAACCAATGGGAGGACAAGTACCAGATCCAGCTAAAGCATTTAAGGTATGCTCAATCATGTCAATTTGGCCAACCTCATGGCTTTTTAAATAAGTTGTAGTACAACCAAATATTTTAGCCATATTGACATCAATCAAATTCCCATAAACAGTTAAAGTTTGAATATTATGCAAGTCTCTTTGGACTCTACTTGATAGAATTTGTACAAATCGTTGGTCTCTCTTCTTTTCAGTTTTTCTGAGATATTTTACACTTTTCGAGAATATAGCTGGACTCAGATGCTTTTGTGTGTGTGAGTCTTTGTGCGAGTGGACTCATGGACTTTTGCCAAAATTCTAATCCAGATATATCTAAAGTTGGGAGATAGACGAACTGAACCTGGGTACAAGGATATAAAGCTATAAAGATACACACTAGCATACGAGATCAGAACTGATGCTACCGTATTTCTAATAGTAATCAGATAAAGGAATGGAGAAATATGCATCGTACACTAGAACATTAATAACAATCAGACAAATCACAAACAGGCCAGGATCCCCTTCATAAATCATTATTCATTCAATTCCCATTTATTGTAGCATGTGCTCTGATATTACCATCTACAAAACTAACTAATTGTTAACTAATAACCCTGTACTTTGATTTCATTAAGTATACTCTTCTCTTCTCTTCTGTCATATATCTCATGTTCAGTGACAACACACTTTCCACCTTTCGATGACTTCTTATCTTATGCGTGACATATTTGTCTGTCGTCCATTTACCATAATGCAATAATTTAAATGTTGCAGTAGTGACACCTTTTTATAACAAGATTATTACTGATAACTTCAAAAATGTACACTTCTCATTCATCAACTAATCGATCTCCTTGTATAGGAACATGTACACTTTTGTTGATTCATTATCAACCGTCAGTTGATATTCGTGCGTCATACCCGGCAAGGTGTTCATGTTAATGCGACGCACACATAAATCAACACACTGTTTGCAAGTTGCAAATTGAAAGGTCCAAAACATGCCAAAACTAGAATTTTGCTGTAGATTTTCATAATACTTTATGAAGAGAGATATCCGTCAAACTGGACACATTTAGTATTTTTATCTACGCAATATATAATAATAAAGAAATCTTTATATCCCATTATCACATCAAGAATCAAGACTTATTATTATGACTTGTGTGATATTTTTCTGTCATTTTCATCACCATGCGAAACATTCACATTTTATTCCCCCCTCCCCCTCTTTTTTTATATTTTTCATTACAGGCAGAATGGGAGGCCCTGGAAATCACTAATCACCAATGGGCTTTGGAAAATGTAGAGGAAGAACTAACACTAACCACACCACACCATAACAATGTACAAAATTAAAACACAAGTTTTCTTGGTTTACTAACAACAAAACTGCAATATGGGAACTCATTAACACAAAGTTATGTAGAATCTCACATTTGGTTTGTTTGTGTGTGAGTAAATTGGAATTGGTGTCATTCTTTTGACACAAGGTTTGGGATTTGAGAAGTACTTTGTGTTATCAGCCACTTTTCTGGTAACTAAAGTTTGTGTTACTGAGTTACCACTGTATATAGTTAAAGGATTTTGAATGTATATTGCACTGTGTGTTTATAGTTTAGGTACACATTTGATTAAAAAAAATCACAAATTGTACCCTCCTCTGGTTTCAGTTTAGTCTTACAAAATTTGACAAAAAGAAAATTAAAAATGATCACTTTTGATGAGGACCAAGACTCAGCACAGACTGACAACTGAAATACCTGTGATTTATTAGCACACATTATATTACCATCACTTCACAATTTCAAATGTCCTCAGCAATACTCAAACATACTACAGCTAGCAGAGTGAATGTCATATCCAATCTGATGTCTTGACAAGTGTCTTAAGAAACATCATTTCATTCTAATGAAGACTTCAACATATTCTGTCAACAAAAACTAAAAAACTAAAAAACAACAACAAAACAGGACGATAACTTATACTTGAATATCCATCCAGTGCAATGCCATTCAAAGCCCTTACAGTTTGTATGTCTCAATTGTCCACATAGTAGATGATTTGTTTTGTTTGTCACACAGGCTGAATGGGAAGCTTTGGAGATAGTGAATCACAAATGGGCTTTGGAAAATGTGGAAGAAGAACTTATAGGTAGAACACCACTTCCGGAAGACATTTATATTAAAGACAAATATTTGTAAAACTAGGATAGAAGACTCAAAATCACTGGCTAAAGGTGTTTTTCACATTTCACAAGTGAGCATGCCTGAGGATATGTTTGTTAATGGCAAATAATACTTTCAGGAATTCTTTTCTGCAATTGTATTAGCCCTTTGTGATCATCGTTATATTGGATTCAAAGAATTTGCTGTCTCAAATGTCCCGTCCTATATAAAACTAGATCAAACATTAATATCAAGTTTTCATGCCACTCATGTCGGTGCAATGACTAGAGTTGACAAGAGTAGTTTTCAGTCATAAAATCATCTTGTTTAGGCTTTCCCCGAGGTACCAAGTAAGCTAAAGGAAGCTTTTATTCAACTGGGCTCCAAGATATTTTTAAATTCAGTTTTTGAATGAAGGAGGAACACCGTAGTACCCAGAGAAAAGCCTTTGGAAGCAAGCATGGACTGAAAACCAAATTCACATAAAGCGCTGGGTGCGGGAATCGAACCCGGGACCTCATTGGTGCAATGCGAATGAACTACCGCTGCACCAAGTCTATTGCCAAATTGATAAATTGTCTTTAATTTTCTTTCATGTTATTCACGGTGGTGCTGTGTCCAAAGTTGACATGGCTCAGGATGTCTGCACCCATGACTGGTATGACATGATTAATTTTATGAGATTGGTAATGAATTTCATATTCAGAATATTTTGATATTAATTTGAACAAGTCTTGATATTGTGGGAAATTTGAGGCAGCCAACCCGTTTTAAGAGTACTAAACAGTATTGTACTTTTGACATTTGATAGTACCTGCTGTACTGGATACATTATTATTATTTTGTATCAAAATGTCAAAAAAATACATATCTTAAGTTTATCAAATATTAAATATTCTTAACAAAAAGTATTTCACAGGGTTTTTGGATACTCAGACTGATCTAACCATGGATGCCTGTTTGATAGATATACTTTAGATAGTATGTTAATGTAAGTTGGTTAATGATATTATTTATATTTGTCTTGAACTATTGGTCACCAGTCGATGCAATAATTAAATAAACTGAATTCAATGAAAAATATAAGTTGTTGTATTCTTCCTTTTCTGTTACTTGGATGGTCATAAAACATATAACATAGTAGACTGATTAAATGGTAAAAAGTGTTTACTTCCTTTTTCTTACTTTTTCCCCCAGTTTGGAAAACTTTAACTGCGTATCAGTGTGTTGTCTGTACAGTTGTAGAAAGGGACTTCTGCATTTTTTGATGGATTGTAACCAAAAGTAGGCCACAGGAAACCATGGCTACCCTCTTTTGTGGATGAGGTTAAAGGTTTCAAGGTCAATGGTCATGTAAGGTCAACTTCTGCATACTTTAATGGATTTTAACTAATCTTGGGTTATAGGTGCAACATGTGAACTCTCATTTCTTGATGAGGTCAAAGGTCACATACTGATGTCAAATGTCATATGAGGTCAAGTTAAAAGAAGTTATAAGCTGAAAATAACAAATTAGCCTCAATTGAACCAAATAAACTTTGTTTATGGATAAATACCATATACCAGTAATATGGAAGTGCTTCTCAACTAGTGGTGCACATGCCAAATTTGGCGCTTTGACTCTCTAAAAACAAGGAAATACATAAAAATACATTCAGAAAGGGTTAATTTGATGCTTTACCCTACATTTTGGCACATTGTAAGAACTAAAGACTCCCAAAAAAGTATTGCCTCACCTCGAACAAATGGCTCCTGCGCCAATACAGAATACGCAAACGTAATTTGGAAGATTGTTTGCACAAGCGCTGGAGTTTCAGCTTTCATTTGACACCCTTTTTCTGACAATTGACTGAGAAACACCAAAGTTATGAACATTTAGAAGCCTCAAGGTTATTTTGTAAAAGTTGCTAATCTTTCTGAAATTTCTTTCTGACCCAGTATAAAGTTGAATCACAGCAAATGACACTCATGGTGCGTTCAGAGTCCAGCAATTTCATCACTGCAACATCGCTTGACGTCTACCGAAACGCAGTCTTCAAAAGTTATAGCACATACGTATTGCATATAAAGACTGCGCATCGACAGATGTCATGTGATGAAATCGCTGTGAAATCGTTGGACTCTGAATGCACCATCAGTTGCCAACAGGAAATACAGAGATGGAAAATGTTGTCTCAAATTTCAACATTTCTTCATTTTTGAGAAAACAATCAAGGTTTTAAGTTTGTATGGGCCTGTTGTTCCTAAAACACCCCACCCAAAAAAAAAAGAAAAGAAAAATATTGTCATGTGTGGGAAAAAGTGAAATTTCAGAATAAGGACAAATGGCAATCCCTATAAAGCCCATATTCATTGTTACTCATGATATTTTTGTCTTGCCTGAATATTACTCAGGAAATTTTTGTCTTGCCTGAAATTTGTTCAAGAAAAAATGTCCTATTCCTTAAAGCCATCTACTTTCCACAATTCAAAAACAATTCCAAAATTACTCGGTGCGAAAATATTGGCGTTTACAGTAATTTATACAGACTGCAGGATATCTCCTGAACCTTAAGGGCTACGAAAATTAAACTTGTGACATGAAGGGTCTTTTGTTAAACCTTTGTGTGTAGGGTGTTTGGGTCTGGGGCTTGAGTTGAAAAATTTATTTTCAAGGTCAAATACAAAAAACGGAAAGTTTACCAAGATCATTTCAAGGTTACTGCAATAATAAACTGGTCAAGGTCATTCAAGGTCAAAATGCTATTTCAAGGTCAAATATAAACAGTTCAAAAGTTTAAACCAAGGTCACTATAATAATTCTTTAACCAATGATCCCTCATGGACCAAACTTGCAATAGCCCTTGACCCAGAGTGTACCCTTGTGGGAACAGGCCTAAGGTCATGGTCATTCAAGACCAGTGTGTGCCCTTGTGGGGTAGGCCTAAGGTCATGGTCATTCAAGACCAAATGGTTATTTGAGGTCAAATTTCTTTAACTGATCAAAACGTTTAAGGTATCAGAGGACATTTCAAGGTCACTAAAATAATCATAGGCCTATACCTATCCATATATATGGGTCAAAACTTGTAACTTATAATTAAATTTATATAGCCCTTGACTTCAGGGCAAGTCATTTGAGATCAAATTCAAAAATGATCATAATGTACCATCTTGTTTGTTTGAACTGATTATAATAAATCATTCTTTCTTTATACAGAATGTGGAAGGTCAGTAAAAAGGCAAGATTGGTAAAGAAAAATACTTATACAGACCCATAGCCAGGGAGTGGGAAAAATGGATCAAAAATGGACTTACCCCCAATTACGGTACTCTTCAGGAAAAAGGTCACTTTGCAGCAAAAAGCTGCCCAGCTTGATATATATTGGTGGGCAGTCACACTGTTCTTCATCATGCTTTTTATCAAGTTTCATCCAAATAGCATATTGAGCAGTGTGATTATAGACTCCAACCTTTATATTGTACCTCTACCCTTTTTATAAAGACAGCCTTGATACTGACAATTCTAGACCCCATCTTTTAAGCAATTTATATGTTACTTACATCAACCGTTCTGTGCCATGCTAATGTTTAGAGATGGAGTTATCAACTAATGCGCCACATAAATTAGAAAATTGTAGAGGAATACCAAACTTGCTTAGTTCTCAGACAGTGTATTTCCAATGTATTTTTTTGTTTCAGAGAGTGTCAAAGCACCAATTTAGAATCCCTGTTGTAGACCGACACCCAAAAGCATTACTGAAATATGTATAAAATTTATGATGGAAAAATGTGAACTCCCACACATGCCCGTAGCCAAGGGGGTGTTGTGGGGGTGTCACGTACCCCCTACCCCAAATTTAACAATGTACAAAAAAAAGTCCACACTTAAATTCCCTAAATGTCCACCAACTTAAGAACACCTAAAGCACCAAAACACGTAAATGTAGTTCGTTTTTTAATAAAATACTACAAAAAATACTTGAAAAATTACTGAAACCTTTTAATTTTTTTTAAATCACAAACCCCACCCTTTAAAAAACACCTGCTATGATATATGATGCTCCTGTCTGCCAGACAGGTGTATCCTATACTCTCTATATGTAAAAAGAGTGAAAAAGCGAGTGAATCCAATTCACTTGAAAAAGAGTGCAGTAAACCATCTAAAAACAGCTGCATGCACTAGTCAATCCACTAGAAAAAGAGAAAAATCAGGCACTCCAAAAAGAGTGAAAAAAGAGAGAGTGAACACCACTTGAAAATGAATTGTCCATCCATTTAACTCTTTAAAGAGTGGCGATTCACTTGTGAGAGTGAACGTCACTCCTTTTTGAGTGAATATTTCACCATTTTACTCGTTCTCGTGACTAAATATTCACTCAAAAAGGAGTGATGTTCACCCTCAGCGAGTGAATCACCACTCTTTAAGCTTATTTAAAGAGTTAAATGGAGGACAATACATTGTCAAGTGGTGTTCACTCTCACTCATTTTTACTCTTTTTGGAGCGAAAGTGCGGGTGATTTACACTCTTTTTCGAGGGAATTAATTGGGATTCACTTGTTTTTTCACTAAACGCAAGACGACAAGTTAGGTCAAATTAGGTCTTTGCGTTTTACCTAAAATCTATGGTTCTGGACTTAATATATTTTAGCCACTTGGTCAAAAGAGAGCGACAACACTTCTTTAACAGATTTCCTAAAACATTTGCGATAATT
>JXSR01S010486.1:16270-28013 GCA_000969725.1 Ophiothrix spiculata
CATTCGATCAAACCAGGCCCATCATCTTGTGTAAATTTATTTTTGGACTGCAAACATAGCAATCACTTGAAATATTTCTGATGTACTTGTGGTTTACTGTTACACTACCAACAATGTGCCAGTGTCAATTTTATTTACGAACTCTGTAAGTGCTAAACAATTCCACCCACTGCGACCACTTTGCATATCTATGATATGAATAATAGCAATGTTATGACGAATTATTCCTCAAATTTTGTGACATGTTATGTTATCTATACCAAAAGGAAGACCCTCAATGAAAACAGGTTCATTGTGAGAATTTGTGGTGTATTTTTAGTCTGCAACCCCAAGAGATATTGGTCACCCACTGCCCAGGAATGCAGCTCTATGCATGTTTTCCTACAGCAGTAGTTGGCCACTTTGACATCACATTTCTCTATGATGATATATGTGACGTAATACTGGTAATAAAATTTGAACCAATTAGTTAAATATGCAATCATGCTTGGCGCAAAAATAACGAAGGATGCATGCTTGGCTGGTGAGCCAGTTCTTTTTACAAATTGGGTACTTGTATTTATTTATTTTATTTTTTATCTATTTAGGCCTATTTATTCATATTCATGATGATGAGCCAGTTCTTTTTACAAATTGGGTACTTGAATTTATTCATTCTTTTTAAATTCTATTTAGGCCTATTTATTCATATATTCAATTATGTAGATTTATTTAATCATTTATTTATAGGCGACCTTATATTTTCTTCTTTTTTTTCATTTATTATCACTAATATCAAGCCAACATATTATATACATTTTCCTCTCTACTTTGGTACTACAAATCCAAGCAATACTGACCATGACCTTATCAGGCCACATCCTACACCCAGCTGGACCCCTGACAGCTACATATGAAACAGGAAACCATCAGGTAAACATGGTCTTATATGTATTGTAGAGATGACCAAGACCTGGATCCACAAGTGGTACTTCTCACCAGGAAATGTCAGGGTCTTTGTTATTTACAAGCTTTTGCTCAGTAAAGATTTATGTCATGCTATCTGACTGAAGTTCAGCTCAGTTCAGCTTGTCTGTATTTTGGACAGCTTTGAAAGTATCTCAGTTGTAAATCAAATCCCCCATCACTCCGATATCATCACTACCTTTACTAATTGTTATGAAAAAGTGTGACCACAGATCTGATGTGTATGACCTTAAATGAAATGACTTATCTCTCCCCCCCCCCCCCTAAATACAAGTATGCAACAGAGATGGACGAGACCAAGTTATATTAACCCATTTGTAAAATCAATCCAGTAATATTATGTTGATCTTGAATGTTATCGTATTTCAATGACACGTTATGTCTGTCTTTTGGAATTGCTGCTTGCGAATTTCACACATCAATAGTAAAAATACACAAAACAATAATAGTAACAAACAAATAGTTGATCATACTGAGCAATTGACCTTGAAATATTTGGCATACCGTGATTGGAAACATAAAAACAAAATCAATGTTTGACTATAGTACTATCAGAAAAACAAAGGCAACTGTCAGTATAATTATAATATTGAACATGACCTGTAACCTTCAAGGGCTCAACAAAAAGAGTCACATGTCTCCTGTATTTATCACAAACAGAAAATTGTAATAGTTCAATAGACCATGAAAAAATTATGTTATAAAACAAAAAATAATAATCGTCTGACCTATAACATGTTTAGGCCAATATTTAATTATTGCTGTATCTTTTGAAAGATACAATCAGGGTAGCTCAAGAAATTTTAAAAAACACTTTATAAAATGTTAATGGTCATTACATCTGTGAGCAGTCAATAATCAATTGGGTTACAGGAAATAACATCATAGGGCCTATTTGTTAAGCCATAAAATGTGAAATAAGATCTTTTGAATGATGTTGCTGCACATAATACATTAAAATCATGGTTCAATTAGTGCAAAGAATACCTCAGTGTCTTGATAAAAAAAAATCTTAACCATTCAATTTCAACAATCCATGACATTGCTGTCTGGTGACTGTGGTCTGTGGAATCGTAAATTCTAAATTCTCGCACAACAGGAGGCGTAAACGTAGATTTGACTTCTATACCACATTTTACCTCATCTTGGAAAGCGAATCTTGAGAGGATCTGCATTTTATGGTTGACCCCAGTGCAGAAGGGACAAGAAAGGCAAAATTGGGCTGATTTTTAAGGTTTTGGCATCAAACCCTGGTTACACCAATGGAAAAAACTAACTATAGGCCTAATTTCTGTCCATTTGAAGGTCACGATCATTGCTAATGTGAACAGACTATTGATAACCACCTTAGCCATTATAACCTATGGGCACTTGGCATGTGGCACCAAGTACGTGCCGAAATGGAGAAATCTCTGCACAGAAAACACCTGAAACTATGTACCCATCAATGATAATAAGCACTCGAAAATGTAAATTGGCTTGAGATGTCTTTGGCAAAATTCACCTCGATAACTGCTATGCAGCAGCTTAGTTTGAAATCATTTATCTCGGACATGTACATTACTGGCTTGGAATTGGATGATATAGAATACTTTCCAAATGGTATAAATTATTTATAGACCACAAAGGAAGAATTGTTGTGTTAAGGTTAGACCAATTCATATCCAACTTTATCGATTACAAACCCCGTAGCCAGGAGCGGGAAAAGGGTAACGTTATATTTCAACCAACTGATCCAAACCAATTTTTTTAGGTTCTTTAAGTAAATGCATGAAGAAAAGGTCTTCAGTAATTAGAAAGTAACATGCTTTGTAATTTTTCTAAAAATTATTAAATTCAATTTGCAAGAACAGTTTGGGCTTTGTAATATACCAGTCAGGGATTTGGATTCCGATGACCAGATCATCAAGTTACCCCTTCAATCTGGATCCTAGAATTTCAGATGGGCCATAAATGGTACATTTGGTCTGGTTCACGATAGTTGTGCAGCTATTAATGAGAGCTTCAAGGGATGTTGATAACAATCTGAACTTTGAACTTCACATTATGTAGAATTGGCTAACTAATGGACTTATGCTCCAGCTTATGAAATTCTACAAATGTTTACAAAGAAACATAGTGTAATATAGTCCAGCAAAAAGGAACCACTAAAGTAGGCAAGCGATAAACTTACAGTTGGTCATAAATGAAAACTCCCTATAATTAGGACAGAACATATAGGACAGAACATAAATGACAAATAGTTAATTTGGTAACAATTCTTACGACATCTTCAATCAAAATCTTTCTCATATCATTTTTTTTAAATTTAATAGCCGTTTTAATCTTTTTTAATATCCAGGCCAGTTTTCTGCACTTGCCAGCACTAATTGTAAAATCCCCAGGGCTCTAAGAAATCTTACCTACAAAATCAACCAACCAAAATAAAGTTCAATCATTGGGTTATATCTGGTATTCTTTAAAGGTCAAGTTAATTTGTATTTTCATCTTGGATTAAGTCACTTAGAATGCAACAGTAATTCTGTAAACCTATCAAGCATGATATAAGCATAGGTGTCTAGAATCTATGATATAAGTTCCAGTTTTTTTATCAAAAATTTCAAATTAATTACAAGCAACCATGTTTGAATTGAGACTTTAAAAATAGTTCACCGTCCGTTTCTAAGTACTTTTGGTTTTCTGATTAAAACAGCAACCCCATTTGCAGCTTTAGTAAGTTAAATGTGTGTTAAAGGTTTGATGAATTTTCCGATGAATTTTCCTAAATTCAGCTCTGCAGCTCAGTCTAGCTGTGAAATATCAAGAGATCAGGAGGAATGCCATGAAAGCTGGAAGCCAGAGACAAACTTCTCTCACACAACTAATTCCTACAAACCTGTGACCCTATTAGAGTTCGCCCAGTGAGGTTACCGATTTTAAGAATAGGCCCCGATCTAAAACTTGGTGATCAGTTGGGCCAGGTAAAGAAAAAGGGATTAAAGTGGATCTCAACTCTGAAGTGGTAATCTCTGACATTTTTGGTTGTAAAATTTGTATTTACTGGAAACATGCACTCTATGTACTACCAAGTCTACATGTATTTATGTGTTGTTTTAATTTTCTCATGCAGGTGTTTTACTACATGTACAGCAGTGGTGCATGTTTCAAAAAGTTTTATGTCATTCTATGGGTGTGTTTATCAACTAATACAAACTGATATTGTAGGTCTAAATTGACTCACTTTACATGTACAAATTTCTAAGAAATGTCCTTGCTTTATAGTTATGGTTCATTTGGAAATGCATAAAAAGCAAACACTTGAAAAAAGTCTCAATGAGAGTAACTACACACAAACCTATCATTGTCCCATGATGTGACAGGCACTCATAATATAACACATTAAATAATGTGCAATCATGTGTTCTTATCTGCTTAGGCCAAAGAAAAAAAATAGTCTGTCTCAGCTTCCCGCATGCATAGCTTTTAAAAATCCAATTTAGTGCATTTTTTATTTTTTTTAGGTTTTTGAGAGTTTTTCAGTTTATTCATCTTTTTTTCCTACTACTGGAAAAAAAAAACGGCCGCGAAAAAAAAAAGTAGCCAAAAATGCAATTAAAAAAATTAGGGAGTATTTCCGGATCTGCATAGCCCTTTTTTACTAAAAGGAAACCGCATAGCGCAGGGACTGAATTTTGTAATGAGCAGGCGAGCGAAAAAAAGCTCTCCTGGATCTCTCAAGATGAGCAGTAGACGAGTTTTCAAAAAACTCATCTGGAGAAATCTAGACGAGCACTTTGGTTAGTTTAAGAATTAATACAAATGCAATATTTTTACTGAAATTCCCCATGACGCATGACATGTGCTTATCCACACCAATATCATTTCATATGATTTTAATTTTTGACAAAGTATTTACTGGAATCTCTTTCCCCGTGTCTATCTTTTGCTTTATTTATTCTTCGGTTGCGCCGAAGCTACTGACTCCGTCGCCATTTTGATTGCTTCGAGGTGATTTTATATAATCAGGAAGAGATTGATTGATGAATATTAATGAGTAACTATTAACACGTCATCGCATTTTGTGAATGATACAGCGTTGATTTCATTGATCGTTCTCTGCTTTAACTGACGTCACGCATACTTAATATTCTAAACATTGCGAGGTCTCAGGCACTTGCAGATGGTATCAATGTTCACTAACATTTGCTCTTGGAGTTCATACGTCAGTAATGCTGCTTTCATACTAGTTGTCGCTTTGCAGCTTTGTAGCTTTGCAGCTATGTCGCTTGCTTCCTTTCACACTTTTGTAGCTTTGCAGTTTTGTCGCTTTGCTGCTTTGCCGCTTCATGTCGCTCCCAAAGTTGAATTCATTTCAACTCAAAATTCTTGTCGTGCGACAATATTTTGCCGATATCGATTACCTCAGCGACATGTAGCTTTGCCGCCACGACAACCGGAAGCGGCAAGTTTTTGCAAAAAATATTCGTCACGCAGTGACAAAGCTGCAAAGCGACATTAGTATGAAAGCAGCATAACAAGTTTAATTGTAGTCTGATCATGTTCCAAGATCGCTTCAGCGAGAGCATTTATGAGTTTCAAGATTGACGATAGCGAAGTCGGCAATAAGAGCTTGAAAACTCTTTGCACAATCTGCCGAGACGCGCGATAAATTGCTCGGACTGAAAGGCTTTTAGATGCGCGATGACGCGCGAAAGCGCGCGCGCGCCTTAAAATTCAGTCCCTGATAGCGCTTAGGGTTTTGACCTTAAGTAAGCTGAGACAAAGTTCTTTTTTTGGCCTTATACATGTATGTATGTATAAAATAGCTCAGCTTATTTTGCTCCTACAGAGCTACATTTGATTTGAGTGTTAATCAAATTAAATAAAGTATAAAATAAAGCCTGATAGCTTGATATTATGTTTACAAAACTTTCAAACAGGCTTCACTAAAAATTTTAGAATGTTCTGTTGGTATGGCAACCGTAACATGTTTACTTAACCATAATGCTACCCCAAATGTAGCCCCTGGTGAGGGATCATCTATTGTTTCTCTAGTGTAAGGCAATAACCAAGTTAAAAGGCTCACATGAGACAATCACTGTCGATCAGGAAATAATAGAGCTTTCTAAATTGAAATTGCACCATGTTCTACATTTTTTTTATTCAATAATGCATAGAGTATTTTTTTTTTATCTCAAGTAATATATTTGCTTTTAGTCTCAGATTTCTACTAGACCCAATGTAGAATTTCTAAAAGCAGGAATAGTCATTTTCATGTTTATACCAATTTCAATATATTCTGTATATAATTAGACATGTGCCATCTCATCAGTTGACAAAATAATAGTCTTATTTTCTAGAATTTATCATGACCCATCTTTAAACTTCAGCGTACATGTTTAAGTTGCAATGATAGGGTTCTGATAACAGCCATACATCAATGTCATCATGTAGTATTTTGCTCCAAGATAGAGAACCAAATACATCATCATGCTAGTATGAAATGTAGGCCAAACATACATATCTAGGCCTGCATGATTGTGCATATAAGATTGCATGAATAAATATCTTCTTCTGTATGTTTTACATCAACGTATTACCTATAAAGAAAACTTCCAAGTACATCGTTTTGTACTATTAATAGATTAAACGTTACACCTCTACTTGTCATACACATAAGAATCCAGTTTCATGCACAAATACTTCTAAAATCAAAGATTGATGAGCCAGTAACCCTGGTAACCACTGATGATACTGGGGATGCACCACAACAGGGAATATCAAAATAGGGGTCATGTCAGACAGTTGAGATATTCCACCTGATGGACATTCAGAGTCAATGACCTCCTCACCCAATTCTCAATGCAGGCATTATACACTAGGTCCATCATCGCCTCATTGCATGGAACATTACACATTTGTGTAGTCTAGAGATGGAGATGTGGTCAGAAGGTGATGTCTAGTCAAAACTCATACTACTGTTTACATGATGTCAATCTGGATAAATTCTACTAGAGCTGGTTCAGTTTTGTAATGTTTACACAGGGGGTATAAAGCCAAATTGATCAGGGCATTCACTATATTTAAACAGGGCTGTGAAGTATACAGTGCAGAGAGCATTAATATACTGAAGAGGACTTTGCTGAGTAGAGTTCAGACCTACATGATGGCACAAACATTGACATAGACTTTATATTCAAATTTATATTATGCACAATGATGTTCTGTTCTCCAAACGTCATGCACTGAATAATACTACTAGCAAGTTTTCTGCATACCCTGCCTGTCAAGTAACACTCTGTCAACTGCTTCAATTTAAAGTCATTTCCATAGCTATGTGATTTCAAGCTCCTCTTCACCCCTAACTAATAATTGCAACATTATAATGAAATCAAGTTTGTTTCATTTGATTAACATAACCTGTGTCCCTCCACCTCCCCTCCTTGGCCAGTGCAACAATAAATCTGGAACATGTATGCTAACCAAAATTCTAAAGCAAAATCTGATGCTCATTTCAAGCATTTATTGACAAAGTGTTCCAGGCCTTACTTCAACTGTCACAAGACTTCACCCTAAGGACTTTTATTTCATGGATCAATTGGAAAAACAAAGCTGCACTTCCTGTATCATTGATCACATCCTATTAGAATGGAACTTTCTGAAGTGTTCTAAAAAGATTGGTGTGTTTCCATGATGGTTTTACTTTTGAAAGGTACTCACTCGCTTTTGAAAGTGAACTCGCAGTTGAGTGACCGTCGAAACGCATTTGTAGGTAGTCACTTTCGAAAAGAACGGACCTCAACTGCAAGTTTCACGTATAGAATTCTTGTGGTTGACTCGCAGTTGACGACTTAGACAACTTGCAGTTGAGTGCAACCTTGGTTACCTACAAACAATTTGTAATTGTTCATGACCAGCCAATGAAGCGATATACACCGTACTCGCATGACATATTGTATTTTCTAGCAGATATTGGTTTAGGTCAAATGACGTCATTTCAAACGGTGCCACTTTCGGTTTCAAAAGTACGTCAATCGTGCGTTAAACAAACCGCCAAGGATTAGTATACCTTTCATCGAAAGTGAACCTGTCGTGGAAAAATAGCTTGTGTCAGTATTGTAAGTAATGCACTTCATGTATAATATATGGGGTGCTTCATTTTATCTGATATCTATTAATTCAATGAGTAAAATTTATTAAAATTGCAATTGACTGACCCATAAATGCATGGCTCATAACACAAGAGGTTACGAGTCCAAACCTCGGTCGAATCACATCTACTAGTTTCCTTGGCCAAGAACTGTACTCTAATTGTTCTGTGGTTCGTAAGCAACATTAAGCCATTGGTCCCCGGTGCGAATGCTCTTCCTTGTGGCACTACATTGTATACCTAATGAGTCCACCTGACATGCTTCATATAGTATACCCTCCCTTCCAATCCATCTCCCATTTGGTGAAAATCCTTTCTGACAAAAAAAAGCTAGTAGTTGGAGAGGCAAATTTACACTTATATATTTAGGTCTTCATTAAGTACTCGTGCACTTCTGGATATTTATAAGTAAGGTTCGGTTAGAGCTGTGTAGGCCATTATTTCACACCTTTTCCTTCCTTTGATATGTGCCAAGGCTACCTCTTCTTCCGGATTTCAAGTTCAACAGATTGAAAAACTCAACTTGACTATATTTTGCAACTGATTTTCATAGGCTTCCTTTTTCTATCATCAGGATCATGCAAGCTGTTTTAGAAATATCCAGGCCGGCCGGTCAGGCGGGCATTTGTCTGGTCATTTAGACAATCTGTTATGTTGATCACATGGCCTGACAGAAGCAAAAAATGATTTTGTATTACAAACTCTCCAGCGCAACAAAGAAGTAAACTGTAAATACCCAAAAATTCAATCAATTTTAAATACCTCATACGTGTAAGTTGTAACAGAGTGATGTTATCTTTCTATCAGGGAAGGAGGGTGGAGGGGCTCAACTTCAAAAATGATTGCAGGGATGTGCTAGAAACAGTCTGCAAATTTATCTATTTATGTCAATCATCAATTCAAAATGCTTTAAGCATTTTGATGTAAATTTATTTTCAAATATTCCAAACTTTATGCAAAAATTTGAAAATTTGCGCCAAATAATTTTTTGCGCCGAGCAATTTTTTTACAAAAATTATCAATTTTTATTTTCATATTTTTATAAATTTTAGTCGAACGTGGATGTATGGATTGGTCCCTTCTTCTTGATAATGTGGACCTTTGTGGGGCACTTCACATTTCTAAGTGGCAACCCCTACTCTTACCAAACTTGACTACCCTAAGCTTCCTATTCACTTTCTGTTTGTGAACTCGTTCGCTTTTCCTTGTATCAGGTAACATGACCACTCACTGGCACGCATCTGAGTCAAAATCAACTATTTGAAAAATTGGGGCCAGTCTATGATGATCATACTCAATGTAAAGTTGATTCAACTTTCCAAGTGTGGCAGTTACCGCACACCATCTGGACAAACTGGTCAATCGCAACAGACCAATGACAGTGACCATCAGTAATAAGATGTAAAGTGCAAGGAACAGGTCTATAGAGGGATGAAATACTTATTGCATAACTGGAGAGTTATCCAATAAACTTGTCATAATTCCTAAATGTCAGTTACCAACTAGAATTCCAAGGGTTACGGCAAAACAATCAAGCTTCTACACAGCCTGTGCGTACAAGTTAAATTCAAATTTTAAATCGCTTAACAATATTTTAAATCGCCTGACAAGGCCCACGCATGACAATCGCTAAGACTGATCAATTTTCCCCAGTAACAAGAACTTGGTTTCTTCTGCATAAATTAAAATGCAGTGAATAATATACGGTGCAGGTTCCAACATAACACACATTGATTCAGCAAAAACCCTGCATTCTAAAATGGGGAGCCTATATTTTAGAACTTTACAAAGGTGAATTACTCCATAAACTGAAATCTTTCAACAACATAATTGGTTTATAGTTAACTCTAAATGTACAACATCAGTCACAGCTTTCAAACAAAAATAAGGAGTCAAGACTTGACAAAAACCATGCCTGTGCATTTAATGTCAGGTTGAAGTTTATGTGACGAAATGAACATATGACATCATGAAATCTAATATTGAAATTAAACATTCATCATATCCTGAGTTATCTCGAGTATCCCCTCAATGACGAATCCCAACCAAAGACGTGACATAGGCCTATTAATACCTACACCAAGTATGTTTGGCAAGTTGCCGGAGAATTTTGCATTAATTGCTCATCAGACGTAGGTCAATTCAAACATATGTTACAAAATTTCTAAATAAACTTGGGAAACCTAATACCAATTTTCCTAATTTCTTTCTGAAAAATTTAGCATCTGGTGACATTACCATGGACACATGCTACTATTTGAGTAAATTTTAACCCTAAATTAGATCAATTAATTGTTGTAACACCTTTTGAATGCCTCTGTATTCTATAATTAAATAGAACTCATGCAATGCGAAGCAGAAGACATAGGCCTGTAGGCCTCCATTATCCATATAGATGCTACTACATGTTTCACTCAAGAAAGTCAACATACATCTCTCCCCAGCAAGAAACTTTCTAGAAAAAACAAGTTCCAGAAAGCATAGCCTCCTCCTGTCTTCTATTTATCTTGATAAAGACTTATGTTTGAAAATAAAAGGCCAGGACATGATGGGTTGAAAATAATTAGGGCATCAATTTCACACAGATTACGAATCATAACATGCAGTGTAGCAAAATGTTAACATGTATAGGGCGCATTCACAGCTGCATTGATCAGTTAACTTGATATGGTAATAGAGATTTACAACACATGGATCAGCACTCAGCGATGTCCAGGTATCCGTCAACACAACATATCCGGTTGGAACGATCGTATACCGGCCGGCAGGAGGGAGGCCTAGACGTCTCACATCCCCCCACTATCTGGCAAATGCTAGCTGGCTACAGAGAAATACTTGGGGATTTAATGTGCCGAGTCATTTGTCTGTTGCAATGATTTGTCATTGACGGATGAATTGATGCGATTGTAAATGTCATGAACACCACTGAGTTTGATTAAGAACAGAATATATTTTATGAATCATTGCCATACACTGCTCAAGTTAAAAATCTCAAGCGTACAAACTTGCTTTTTGTTTTATCTTTTTAAAATGCTTCATCAGGAAATTAATTAAAAATATTAAGGGATTTGCAGAATAAAAAATCCTGTTATCCTGTATGATGGTGGATTATATTTAAAAGGTGCTGTTCACACATTTCAGTGATGCGCGCTGCCTGGGCTCTTCTAATGGGTGTTGTACAGTTAGTAAAGTCAGTTGAAAGCCATCAAATATTCTTGCTGGAATTCTGGCAAGAGTCAACCGAGAACTCAAGGGCTCTTGTTTCACTGAGATTTTGTTTGATTCAGAGAGTACCAGACATGGTATACACTAAATTGAGCAATACTGAGAGCCCGAAACAAGGGCTAGTTCAGAGCTGAAAATGGACTGAAAAGACTTTTGTAATACTACCCTTTCTATACCATAATTACTATCTGGCTCTTCTAAACACTGTACTGGAATATACCCTAGGATTTTGTATTGATTTTTTACTCCTGGAGGGTAGAACTCGGGGAGGATAGAACTCTGTATAGAACAACTAGTTTATATAGAACTGTCTGAAGACCAACTGTTAATGTTGCCCTTTATAAATTTACTAAAATCTCATTCAATGTAGACCTAGTATTTCTGGGCCTAAACCTGGTATTTCTCAAACCAATCATATTTTGA